>RCUC01112393.1:0-11930 GCA_003697995.1 Taxidea taxus jeffersonii | reverse complement strand
CTTTTGGACTGAAGGGGCAAAGATGGCGGGAATGGCCTCAGGGGAGCATGCTGCTTTCTACCGCTCTTAAGGTATTAGGTAGCATCGAATGAAACATTGTCCTCCTGACTGAGATGCTGAGTCCTAGAGTGGGTCTTATATTCCCTTCAACTGGAGGAATTAGTTGGCAGACCTCTATCCCTGGCCTAAGCACCCAACCTATGGTTAAGAAGTTGTCATGGGTTAAGGGCAGGCCCGATGGGTCAGCGCACAGATAAACTCCCAGAGTGCTCTTTAGGGCATTACTCTGGTGTCTGTGCAGGCTCTGGTATTGTGGTCAGGGTGTCCTCAGAAAGTGTCTGTGCCTTTAGGTTGCATGGAGGTTTCCCCCTCAATGAGGATTCTGCACAGGGCCAAATGGCACCTTTTTCTTGTGTGTGGCAACCAGAGTCCAGTGAAGTGATAATGGGTCCCCAATCTGGAGGGTGAGGGAACCAGACCCCTGGGGATGGATAAATGAATATCCTACCTAGGGTTAGAGTTAAGTCCTAGGGGCATGGCATCCCCGGTCTGCTGGCATTGCTATGGTCTCTCCCTATGGCTCTGTTGAGGATGTGTGTCTGAAGGATCCTTAGGCACCTGGAGCTTGGTCCTTTGGGCTACCTACGGTGGGGGTGGCCTGAGAGATGCATGCAGGTGTGTCTTCTTATGCGGGTTAAGCATACTTCTAAATGTCCTGTGTTCCTCCTTGGATCAGAGGAAATTTTGCGATCAGGTCAGGGGTCCCCCATCTGATAGGTTTCTGGGCGATTCCTCTGATTTCAGAAGCCTGATCACCCAAGCTAGGCATAGAGTTAGGGAGAGGGTTAGGGTTAGTTAGGGTTAGGGTTAGGGTTATGTCTTAGAGAAAAGGCAGATAGAATCTGCCATGGTAGATAAAGGCTCACCCAAGGCTTGAATTGAGACCAGGAGTCAGGAGGCACCTCCGGGCCTGGGTTTTTGGAAGGGCAAATATGGCGGGAATGGCTTCAGAGGTCCATGCTGCTTTCTACTGCTCTGAGGGTATTAGATAGCACCAAATGAGACAGTTTCATCCTGGATGACAGTCTGAGCCCTGTGTTGAGTCTGATGTTCCCATCAAAGGGAGGAGTTAGGTGCCAGACCTCTGATCCAGGCCTAAACACCCAACCTAGTATTAGGACTTGATCGTGGGAGAATGGCAGGCCGACGAGTCAATGCAGAGCTAATCTTCCCGGAGGGCTGTTGAGGGCATTACTCTGGTGACCCGTTAGGGTCCAGGATTATGGTCAGGGGTCCTCAGATGTTGTGGGATGCTTTTGAGTACTTGGAGGTTTCTCCCTCAATGATAGTTCTGCACAGGGCCAAATGGCACAGTTTTCTTCTTTGTGGCAACCAGAGTCCAGTGAGGTGAATAAGGAGTCCCCAGTCTGGAGGGCTAGGGAACCAGACCCCTGGGGACAGATGCCTGAATACCCAACCTAGGGTTACGGTTATGTCCTAGTGGCATGGCATCCCTGGTCTGCCGACACTGCTGTGGTCTCTTTCTATGCCTGAGTTTACATTGTCTGTCTGAAGGATTGTTAGACGCCTAGAGGGTAGTGTAAAGGGCCAAATGGTACAGTTCCCATGTCGCTGGCAGTCAGAGTCCTGTGTTGTGAATAAGGGTGTCCCCAATGTGGATGGATAGATGGCCAGGCCTATGGGGACGGATGCCTGAACACAATTCTTGTGTTACATTTAGGTCATAGGGCCATGGCAGCCCCGTATTGCCTGCATTGAGGTGATTAATACCAATGACTGAGTTTAGGACTCATGTCTGAAGGATCCTCAATCTCTTGGTTCGTGGTTGCAGCAGGCATCTGATGAGCAGTGGTCTCAGGGATACATGCATTTTTCTCCCACTCTGTGGGTTCGGCACATTTCTAACCGGCATGTTTTTCTCCTGGGCTCACGTGCAATTATGGGGTGCAGCTCAGCTGTCCCCCCATCTAATTTGATAGGGGGCCAGGCCTCGGAGAATGAATTCTGAATCCTCAATCTCGGATTAGTTAGGGTATGGGTTAGGGATAGGTTTATGTCCAAGATACAAGGCATAATGGATCTCCCAGTGCAGGTATGGGCTCACCCAAGGGCTGAGTTGATGGCGGGAGTCAGAAGGTTCATCAGATCCTGGGCTTTTGGCCTGGAAAGGCAAATTGGCAGCAGTGCCATCTGGGGAGCATGCTGGACTCCTCTGCTTTGAAGGATTTACCACCAAATGAAATTGTTTCCTCCTGGCTGAGAGGGTGAATCCTGAGTCTCATGTTTGGGTGAAGAATTAGGGAGCAATTAGGGGTCAGGTGTTTGGGGTCCAGTGCTTGTACACACAACCTAGTGTTAGGGCTAAGTGCATAGTACTGTATTTAGGCTTCTAGAATGTATCTTGGAAGAGAACGGTCGGCGGTTGTCTGAATTGTCTTCATCTGTTGAAAAAGCTTCAAACGTTAGGGAGGAAGTTTCCATAGGGATGGACTCTAGAAAACTTTGAAATGGCAGAAAGATGGAAACTGTTGGGAATCACTATGTTGAAGCATAAAAAGTTATGTACAGGGCCCTAGGTTAGGGCTTCTACACGTTTATTGGAAGAGCCCACTGTCCTCATGACATATGTTCTTGGTTGCAAGATACACTCTGAACCACCAGGATTGTCTGAGTGCATAGTATTTTCCTAATGCATTAACATACACTCCCTTTCCTTTTCCCTGTGGTCATGTTTCTTATGGCACTTCCTTCAGAGTCTGCACCTACTTCAGGGATGTGCTTCCACCGTTCTGTGAAGGAGGTGTTAGTCCTTTTTTCTGTGTCATAATCAAGGGGCTCACACATCACGCTACCATGCATTCTACTTAGAGTGACAGGATGAGGGTTAGGAAAAGGTTTTTACGTAGCAGTGCTCTTTCTCAGAGTGAGGCTATCTCACGAGCAGGTACGTGCAAAACCATACGGGTGGTGTGATTCTGCACGTCACTTCCTTGAAACTCTTCCCGGTTGGTGAAACAAGATATTAGTTGTCAAAGTCTTATTTCTCCGAGTTAAGCATACGGCAGTGTCTGAAAGCTTCCACACACACACGTTTGAGCTGGCTGTGTGTTCACTGGATCAAGATGTTCATTGAAAGCTGCATTCTACTCAGAGTTTATTGATCTGAGTTACATACATAGCAGTTTCCTCGTATTTTTCATATGGAGAGTATGTCCCTATTGCCCAGAGAGTGGACATTCGTTGAAGGACTCTTTCTCTGTAGTATGCAGTCGCAATAGAAAGGGTTTGTTTAGTGGCTCATCTTTAAGCGTGCCCACATTAGTTGAAATGGCTTATCCCTTCAGGACAAAAGAGAGTCCCACGACGGACTCTGGACACTTTTGCAGCTGTGAGTTATGTGCAGCGTATTGTTCTCTGGCTTCTGAAAAGTACATTGGGAGAGTACGATCTCTGGTCGCCCAAACTGTCTACACCTGTTGAAAACGCTTCAAGCGTTTTGGAGGAAGGTTGCATAGGGACGGACTCTTGAAAACTTTGAAACTGTAGAAAGATGGAAACTGTTGCTCTCCACTTTGTTGAAACATAAAGAGTTATGTACAGGGCCCTACGTTAGGGCTCCTGCACATTTATCTGAAACGCCCTCTGTCCCCATGACATATGCTCTTGTGTGCAAGAACCAATCTGACCCAACAGGTGTGTCTGAGTGCATAGCATTTTCCTAGTGCTGTAACACAAACTTTGAGAGGCAGTTTTGTTTTAGTTACTGTTTCCCCGGTCTCTTGTTTCCTATGGCACATCCTTCAGAGTCCTCACCTACTTTGGGGTTGTGCTTCCACCAATCAGTGAAGGAGGTGCAAGGCCTGTGTTCTGAGTCAGAATCAGTTGGGTCCCACATCACCCCACCATGCATTCTGCTCAGAGCGGCAGGATGAGAGCTACGTATATAGCACTTTCTGCTCAGTGCTCTATCTCACAGTCAAGGCTACCACACCAAACAGGTATGGGCAGTACCATATGGGATGTGTGATTCTACACGTCACTACATTGGAACCCTTCCAGGTTTGAGGAACAAATCCTATTTGGAAAAGTCTTGTTTCTCACAGGGAAGCCTAGGGCAGTTCCCTCAAGCTTCCTTACACACGTTGGAGGAGGCTGTTTCCCTGAATCTAGATGTTTGTTCAAATGTGCCTTCTCCACAGAGTTACCGGACCAGGGTTATGTGTATTGCAGTTTCCCCACATATTTGCACTCAGTTGAAAAGGTCCCTATAGCCCAGAGAGCTATAGCCCAAAGGACATTCTTTGATTGTCCTTTTCTCTGCAGTGTGCTTTGACAATGGAAAGGATTTTAGGTTTTGTTTCTGTTTCCCCACAGTGATCTTTCCTAAGGCACTTTCTTCTGCATCTGCACCTATTTAGGGACTAACTTCCATATTTAAGTGAAGGAGGTTCAAGTTCAATGTTCAATCTCAGAGGCAAGTGTATCACACATCTCAGTAGAATATTTTCTACTCAGAGCAGTATGATGAGGGTTACGTGTATAGCACTTTCCTCTCAGTGCTCTTTGTCAGATTCAAGGCTAGCACACCAAACAGGTACATGCAGGAACATACGGGCTGTGTGAATCTTCATGTAACTTTTGTACACGTTCAGTTTCCTGAAATAGATAGTAGCTAAAAGAGTTTTTTTTTTTCTCAGAGTTAAGCATATTGCAGGCCCCTAATGTTTTCTCTCTCTCTCTCTCTCTCTCTCTCTCTCTCTCTCTCTCACACACACACACACACACACACACACGCACACACACACGTTTAATGAGGCTCTTTTGCTGCATCAAGATGGTCTTTGAAGGTTGTTTTCTACTCAGAGTTGCCTGATCACAGTTTTGTGTGTATCAGTTTCCTCACAGTTTTGCACATGCTGGAAAACTCATGTATCGCCAAGAGTGCAGATGTTCATTGTATGGCACTTTCTCTACAGTGTGCTGTGACAATGAAAGGGTTTTGTTTAGTAAATGTTCTTCAGGTATGGACACATTTTTTGGAATCTCATATCACTTTAGGAAAGAAGATAGTAAAAAGGCGGTCTCTGGACACTTTTGAAACTGTGAATTTAGTGCATGGCACTTTTCTTAGGCTTCTAAAGTATACATTGGGAGAACACATTCCGTGGCCGCCCAAACTGTCTGCCTCTGTTGAAAATGTTCCAAATGTCAGGAGGTAAATTTGCCTAAGGATGGGCTCATGACAATTTTGAAACTGTAGAAACATTGAAATTGTTAGAACTCACAGTTTTGAGACTTAAAGTATAAGGCCCTTCTGTTAGTCTTCTCAAACTCACATTTATAAAAACGTTCTACACCACTCTCCACTAACCCCTTGTGTCCTGTTGGCAGAAATTTTCAGACACAATGTGTTTGTTGAAGGTGGCAGCCCTACCAACATCTTTCTCTGTGCAAGCAATATGAAGTTCTCCTTCAACTTTTACGGGTCCTGTGGAAAACGCTTCATCTTCCTGGAACTAGAGGAGGGTGAAAGGTGGTGTCTTAGAGCTCTGGCACACAGCACTGTCGTTGGCTTCCATGCATATATTTGAAAATGCTTCTATGCTCTGATGGAGAGGACACAGTCAAAATTTTTCCTCTGTTGGTCATTCCTCCTCCTAGGCACTTTGGTGGGAGTTGGCTGAGGGGATATTTAGCTGAATATATCATCCGTGGTGCAGGCAAGGTGCACTCTGGAATGCTTCTGAACAATCGGGAGTCCCCACCAAAAGAGAGAGAGAGAGAGACAGAGACAGAGACAGAGAGAGGAGAAAAAATAAGAAAAAATTAAAGAAGACCCAGCATGAATGGGCTCAAAGGTCAGAATTATAAAATACACAAAACAAAATCAGAGAAACAAAAAGACTGACAAAAGTAAATTACAAGAACAAACGTCATCCCACAACAGAAACACACACCCCATACTGTCCTAACTATTCGCAGCAAAAGCAGCACACACAGCCACACTGAAACCCCTTGTAGAACACAGAACCAACTGATACATACCACTCATGGTTGACACCATTTGCATATGTGCATCTCAAACCTCAGAGACATCACACAGACAACATAAAGACCACACAAAGCTACTCTAATCATCACGGCCACACACACCACCCTGTGCTCCATACCCACTAACCCTATTCCACACGTAACACAGATCCCCAACACACGCCACCCATACAAACACAAACGCACGACCACACTGCAGACACACTACACTCCTCTATGGACAATCTTGTAACCTACTCCCCTCACACACACCCGTAAGGCAACAAAGAATTCACTCCACATATAGCACCCACACTCCCTGTATACACTGCCTACATACCACACGTCTACCCCTCACCTACAGCTCACATTACTACACATGGACCACAGGAATTCAGCATATTACTCTCAGGCACACCAGACATCTACAGAAGTGAACACTGAAATCATTCCCAAACCATCACACACAGTCATACATTCAACAATACCATATACACTGCACAGATAGCATAAATCACATGCATACACTATATATGCACTGGTCACGTAACAACACATATCCCATTTATACCAGAAATGCACAAAGCTTATTCCACCCAGAAGCACACCACGCATACACTGCACAAACATCACACACACTCCATGCTTCAATATGCACACCATCCGACTCCCACAAGCATAAACCAAGGAGAGCACATGAAATGAAACACTGCCACACACACCATGCACACACCATAGGTACACCAAGCTCAGCACACAGAGTACACCCAAAACTACACTGCACACACACCAGAAATGAAGATACAAACAACCCACGCACAACACATACCACCCCACACAGTGCATGGATATCATACATACACACCACCTACCCCCACCATAAGCACTACAGAAACATCCAATAGCCACCATATAAAACAGACCTCCATCCCACACCAATGCCACGTGCAACACACAAGACACCCACCACAACTATGTGACCCACGAACTGCATGTACTCAACACACCTCTATCCCAGAGGTGCACCAACCAATTCAATACACCCAGGGAAACACTCCTCAAGTCAGAACACCTGTCAGATTCATATCACACCGAAACAACACAGACCACCCACACAGTCACAAACACACACACAAACACACACCAGCACCACCAAACACTAATCATATAAAGAGCAACAAGTCTTTCACACACCCACAACAAAACACACACACACACACACACACACACACACACAAGCACACGCGTGCCTACACACACATTCCTGCTTAATTTCTGGTTGGTTCTTGTCAACCTGTTTATGCATACCCCATTTGTCTCCTTCCTCAGCCTGATTGACATGCTTTCATTAGGAAGAAAGGATTGTTCCCACGTGCACAGAATGCTGCATTGCATGGCTGGCTCTGAACGAGCCCTTGCCTGGAAGAGTGCACCAAGTCCCAGCTCCAAAAAATAGGGCCGACCCCCAAAGCATCCCTGCTCTCCCTGTACCACTCTTGCGTGTATTCAGCGATGGGAAGGACAGGAAAAGGAGCCAGGGCCAGAAGCTTCCATTCTCTTTGGGCAGGAAGATTCCAGGCCTCTTGCTGACACACTCCCAGGTGTAGCCAATGGAGGTTCCCTTTGCCCAAGCCCAGAGCTGTTTCTTACTCCTGGTGGTGAGCTCGCTGGGAAATTGTGCTTGGTAGTTCCTTCCTTTTTGACTACATCACATTCTCAACTCTGCTGAAAAATTCTGGCCCTCTGTATGCCCTTCCATCCATTGGGTTCTCTTTCCATACTAGGTCAAGGCTTGAGATCCTTCAAATCCTATGTCTCAGTTAGACTGGGAGTCTGGCGGAGCCCCTGGGCTTTGCATTTGGTTGGCCCCCAAGATGCGTGGCAATTTTTTCAGAGAACTACCTGTTTGCTGGCAGGGATTGGGGACTGGAATATGGCAGCAGAGGCTGGGCCCAAGGTATTCAGAGACACCTGGTCACATTGCTGTAGCCAAGGGAAACAAAGTTAAAACAAGTGTCCGATTTGTTTCATTCCCAATGGATTGGATGACATTGGCACTCCTGGGCCATTCTCCTAAGCTTATTGAATTTCCAATCTAACCTTGGTTCACATTCGTGACCTGCTGCTGTCACTGATACAGCCAGCACTCAGTGGTCAGATGGCAATTTTCTGTTGTGGTCCTGTGCCCGGTGAGAAGAATCAGTGTCGGATATCGCCAAGGAATCTCCTGCCCCTTCTTTAGACTGTATGCTGCTTGGCTGCGTGGAGTAAGGAGTGTTATGCTGGTCACCTCGATCTACTCCTTGACTCACTCTTATGCCTCCATTCTGGAGACCAGAGGGGGAGGGTGGGCAGACTATTCTGTAGGTCCTGGTGAAGGCTCTTTCAGAGCGTTCAGTGACTGAAGGCTTAGTTGCAAACCCAGGAGCTTCTAGAGAGAGGAACCACCTTTCCCTGAATGACTGCTGTTTCTAGTCCCTGGACTGAAGGGCGGGAGCAATATCTAAGGCCAGACGTGGTCTCTCTCTTTCTAAAAGTAGAATGGAAGCCTCTTGCTGACCAACTCTCTGGTAGAGCCCATGGAGATTTCCCTTCGCCTAAACCCAGAGTAGTTTCTTAGACCCGACAACACAAACTCATTGGGAGACTGGGATAGTGGTTCCATTCTGAACATCGTTGATTTGTTTGGGAGAAATGGATGGGGAGTGGCCATGACTCCAGGGAGTGGCAGAGGGAGAGAATCTTCATGTAGACTCCCCAGGCAGCATGTACCAGGAGAAGGACGCTCCATCAACCTACTCATGAGGTCATCACCTCATCTGCAATGGAGAGCTAGATACTTAGCCCACCGAGCCCACCAGGTGCTCCTATCCTCTTTTCTTTTTCTGGAAAGAGAGGATCCTAACGAATCATTCGGTGTCCATGTCAAAGTGCAATAGGCTCACATGAAAGAGGAGTCACCCACAGGCTTCTCAGGACTGTGGTTATGTGGCACTGCCTGTCCCTTCCAAATTTGATTTCAGAACACCTTTGATATTTGGAAAGTTCAGGTTTCTGAAGAGGCTCATCAGGAATCCATTGTGTCCAGTCCAAATGAGTGGTTTGAATGGGAGTTGGCATCATTCTTGGGCCTAGGTGAAACAAACAGTTTTCTCCCCTGGTTGATTTTTCAGCTTGTTTTTGTGCCTGTGTGGATCCCCATAATAGGCACTCCATAGTCTTCCATATTTCCCTCTCTGTCTTGGCTCACATTAAGGGGTCATGGAGCTCTCACTCAAGACAATCATCCCAGATTTTGAGGAATTCTTGCTTGTTTTCTGTGCTCAGCCACCATTAGTGATGTCTAATATCCCCCCTCAACGAGATGATCCTCCAAACCCGTGCAGGCACTGCATAAGGTCCTGTGTGTAGTGCACCAACAATTAGCCATAGAATCACCAAACACATTCCCTCTCTCACTTCATATCACACAAACCGAGGCACACCACATGCCAGCCACAAAATCCACGGACACGGACGCATTCCATCACATGCCAACAGCACATACTACACATACACACATGCACAACCCATAGCCAGACGAACCCACACCAATAGATCACACACAGATCACACATACAGCCTACACCCTTTTTGGCAGACCCCATACACGCACCACTCCTACACAGGGCACACACATATACACTGGACTTACACGTCACCCAGAAAACACACAGAATATACAGAAAGCACAGCATACCTACACCACACACACATGAATGCAAATGACCACCCCGTCACCAAACACCGTGGCCAGATGCAACATACACATTGGGTGTCATATGTGCCACACCCAGGACTCTCACAAAACTCACGTAGCCCACGCCTATCAAGGAATACTAGAAAACACTCCCCACGTTCACCACAAACACCCACACACAAACACACACTCACAATGCATCAAATACACACAATGCATGCCACACACCTCCTCTACACACACTCATCCAAAACCATCCACAGGAGACATATACCATACACACACATTCCATCGACCTCAAGTCCAACACAGTCACACCCAAAATACCCTATACAAGCTACCCAAATAGATCACCTGGAGGGAACATCGATAATACACACAAACACAGAGAAGACACATGGAGTCCAAAGCCTTCCGAAACTCACATGCACAAGAGAGAGCGCCATAATACGTGATGGGCGACACGCTCCCCTCACCTACAACTCTCAGATACATGCCACGCATCCATCACACACAACACGTATGGCACGTGCACACATCGACAAACAAACACACACAAAGCCTACAATCATGCACTTCACAATTACGAAATTCACAGCATACTTGCCACACACAATGAGGCAGACATCACCCACGAGCATTCCACAACACATGCACGGCACACCCATTACCCCAAAACGGGACTTAAAGACCAAACATGCTTACCACCCAGAAATTCCAGAAACGAGACACACGATACCCAGAAGACTGAGATTCACACCACACCTGCAGCACCAACACGGGTAAGTCACCCAGAGACAGGAACCACCCATACACCACACTCACACATGACTGTGAAAACCCATGAACACTACACAGAGTACTCATAGCACACACACTCATGCACACACACACCAATAGGACAGCAGATGTAGACAACACCTCCTCAGTGGCATATCACACCTGCAACACACGCCATCCCTACAGCAGAAACACAAACCCCATACCGTTCAAACTATTCCCAACAGAAACAACACACACCCACACTGAAACCACTTGTAGAACATACACGCAACCGATGCACACCACTCATCATTGATACCTTTTGTGCATGTGAACCTCAAACTGCAGAAACATGACCCAGACAACATATAGACCACACACACCTATCCACATCATTGGCTCGGCCAGACTCCCAGGTTAACTGAGACACAGGATTCCAATGGCCACCAGCCTGAATATATTATGGAAAGAGAACCCAATGGATGGAAGGGGATACAGAGGGCCAGATTTTTCAGCACAGATGAGAATGTGATGAATTCTCATCAAGCACACTTTCCCAGGGAGCAAGCACACTTTCCCAGGGAGCTCACCATATCAGGAGTAAGAAAGAGTTGTGGGCTTAAGCAAAGGGAACCTCCATTGGCTACACCTGGGAGCCATGTCAGCAAGCAGCCTGGACTCTTCCTGCCAAAAGAGAATGGAAGCTTTTGACACTGGCTTCTTCTTCTGTCCTTCCCATAGGTGAATACAAGGAAGAGTGGCTCAGGGAGAGCAGGGGTGCTTCCGGGGGCATCACTCAAGTGTTTGGAACTGTGACTCAGTGTACTCTACCAGGCAAGGGCTGTTTCAGAGCATGGCATGCAATGCAGCACTATGTGCATGTGTGAACAATCCTTTCTTCCGAATGAAGGCATGTCAATCATCTGGGGGAAGGAGACAACCTGGGTATGTATAAGGAGGCTGACTACAACCAATCAGGAAGTAAGCACAAGTGTGTGTGTGTGTGTGTGTGTGTGTGTGTGTGTGCGCGTGTGTGTGTGTGACTGTGTCGGTGGTTGGTGTTATATCAGTGTGATATGAATCCGACAGGTGTTCTGACTTTAGGTGTATTTCCCTGGGTGTGTTGAATAGGTGGGTGCATCTTTGGGGTAGAGTTGTGTTGAGTACATGCAGTTCATGGGTCACATGGATGGGGTGTGTGTCTTGTGTTTTGCACGTGGCATTGGTGTGTGATGGAGGTCTGTTTTATATGGTGGCTCTTGGATGTTTCTGTAGTGCATATGTTGGGGGTTGGTGGTGTGTATGTATGATATCCTTGCACTGTGTTAGTGGGTATGTGTTGTGCGTGGGTTGTTTGTATCATCATTTCTGCTGTGTG
>ML098084.1:4845-33945 GCA_003697995.1 Taxidea taxus jeffersonii | reverse complement strand
ATATATATATATATATATATATATATATATATATATATATATATATATATATATATATATATATATATATATATATATATACAATCAAAAACAAGCTAGAAGAAAAAATGGAAGAGAAGACACCATTTACAAGAGCAAAATAAAAAAAAATACAGTGCCTAGGCATATGCATGATGAGAAAAGTGAAAAATATTTATGAAGAAACTATGAAACATTCCTAATAGATCTGAATAAGGAGAAAGACATTCCATGTTCTTTGATAAGAAAATAACAGGATAAAGATAGTCTTTGTAAGCTAATGTATAAACTTAACACAGTCTCAATAGAATTTCATCAGTCTTTTTTTCTGGAGCCAGAAATGTTGATTATGAATTTTCTTCAAAGAATAAATAAGCCAGAACAGATATCCCTTAAAAGATAAAAGCAACAGGGAGAGCTAGCTCTAACAAATATGAAAACCTATCATAAAGCTTTTGTAATTAAAACAGTATGATACCAGGGCACCTGGGTGGCTCAGCCAGTTAAAGTTCCGACTCTTGACTGTGGCTCAGGTAATAATCTCAGGGTAGAGATCTCTCTCTCTCTCTCTCTCTTCTGCTCTCCCCCTGCTTGTGCATAACTCTCCCCCCACACACACACAAAGACTTTAAAACAGTATGGTATCAACACATGAATTGGCCAATGGAACAGAACGCAAAAATGTCAGAAATATACCCACATGCATGTGGAGGTAGAGTATATGATAAAGACTATCTTGATCATGGGGAAAGAAACACTTTCTAATAAGTGGCATTGCAACAACTGGATAGCCATATGGTCAAAGATAAAATTCAACTTATTCCTTACGCTGAATAAATTCCAGCTAGATCAGAATTCTCAATGTAAAAAATGAAACTATAAGCAATAAGAGAAAACATGGGTGAACTCCCTTACTGCCTGGGAGTGGGAAAACTTTCCCATCACTCAAATTACAGAAGCAAAAAAGAAAAAAAGATAAATTTGGTCAAACAAAATTTCAAAAAGTTTTGCAATGGTAGAAAACATCATAAGAAAAGAGAAAAGACAAGTGACAAATTGGAAAAAATATTTGCAACTTATAATCATGGGTAAGCATTTTAAATATACAATGAGCTTCTTAAAATTGAGAAGAAAAGAGCAACAATCCAATGGAAAAAATGGTAAGAGAGATCCACAGATAATTTGGAGAAAAATAAATGAAAAAGGCCCTCAAAGATACGAAGAGATGTTCAACCTCACTCATAGTAAGACAAATGTAAATTAAAACGAAGAGATGTTCAACCTCACTCATAGTAAGACAAATGTAAATTAAAACTATACAGAGATAGCATTTCTCACCTACGAGGTTGGCAAAAATCCCGAAGACTGACAACATGCTGTTGGCTGCCTGATCTCCCCGAGCAATGGTCCATTTCAAGGGCTTAGCATTGCTCTTTGCTCATGAAAGGCTGGGCATTCAGCAGTGGCAGTAGCTAGATCAGTCATGGTGAAGGGGAATCCCTGTTGTTGGACCCAAGTAGAGCCTCCATCGCTGCCACCATGACCATTCCATTCATAGGTGCTAGAGCGGATGAGGAAGTTGGTGACAGCCATAGGACAGATCATTTTAGGCACCTGTAGTGGATGCTATATAGTGGGCGTTAATGTGAGATACAAAAATCTACACACTCTGTGCTCTCTCTTACAGGTTCACCCAAATACCTCTCACCCAAACCAATGTGTTTATCTTTAGCAACCTTTTACTAACCTTTTATTTACAATTCTCTCATTCCAGGTTCTCAGTTATAGACAACAATTTCATTCTAGCTAGTTTACCCAGAAAGCAGTGGACTACAACTCAGCCAGAAATAATGCAGCCAGGACAATGTAGCCAATAAAAATATTCAATCATCCCATGGAAAAATTCTGCCTGAGACACCACCAACATTGGAAACAGTGTTACATGAGCCAACTTACAGTATCTATCTGACCAATACAGCCACTATTTCTTTTTCAGTGTCTTTAAAGAATGTAATTAACTATATAAAATCTCAATAAAGTTTCTAAATTCAAGTACCATAATTATCAAGTACCCATAAAACATCTTAATACCTTCAAATCCATATCCAGTGTCTTTAATGTGATATCCTGGCACTTGACAAGTACTTAATGAATACTTGTTGAATGACTGAATACAAGCCTTTCAAGGAAAAAAATTTTTTTTCCTAAAAACCTGCCTAGTGATTTCTTCACTGAAATATAGATGATAGATGACTCCAGGAGGAGTAATTCCTAGTGAGCTGCCTATAACTCCACACCTAGTCCCTGGGAGAGAGGACAGCACTCTTCATAGGGTGAACTTAAATTTACACTAACTTATAAAGAATGTATAAACAAAATCATTGACAAATTTCAGTATTTTTGACATACTTCCAGGTCTTGATGTCTCAGGGTAATGGCAAAACCCTGGTCTAGGCAGAATCTGTGAGTTCTGGCCTTCAGAGATCTAAGTTTCTGCTACACTGTAGACAATTAAGTTTCCATGTGGGTGCCTTCATCTGGATTCCTCCCAGAATGGGGCCTGAGACCAAGATCTGAAGACAAGTAGTTGAGAGGTAAGCCCAGGAAGCAGTGTGAGATACGGAGGACGTAACACGAGGAGAGGAGGAAAGCTGATAAGGGGTGTGTCAGTGAGCAGGCTATCACTTTGGGCATCTGGGGCTCAATCCTTCTGGAGCCCCTGAGAGACAGAGTACAGCATACCTCAGGACTGCCCTGCTGAGGGGCCAGAAAGCCAGAGTATGCATTTACTCTCATCCCTCATTAGATAAAGACCCAAGGATTGCTCCTAGAGTTGATAATTTGTAGACATTTTCAGCATGCTTCCTCTTCCAAAAAGCACAGAGATGCAGGAAACCATTAGCAAGCACAGGGAATGTCCACAGGGACCTCCAGGGTGGAAAAAAGGGGTAAGTGTAGAGCCTGCTAACATCTGCTACAATTGTCAAGCTAAAAGGTTAACCAGATGGTGGGAGGCGGGGAAGCTAAGAAGAGTACATTGGAAAAGCACCTCTTTGAGCTTGAGCTGTACTCTGGGACACAAGGCCCTGGGATTTTCTTTCTTGTCTGACTTCAACCCTTGTGGCAAAAGGAAGCAGCTGTCAAGAGGCAGGGAGTTTCAAGGCTCCTATTCTCCCAGGGATTAGCTACTTATCCAAGAAGAAACCACCATTTGGGACAGAGGAAGGGGAAATAAGTAGCCCAAGACAGCTCTTACTTTGAACAAAATGTTGAAGACAGACTTGTAGAAAGGACTTTTAACTCCACTTTGGAGATTTGTAGTTAGTTAATAAGAATAGAGCTTAACACTGGTGACAAAATTGCCATATGCAGGTAGATGCTTAAATCTTTCAACATCTTACTTTATTTAGAAAAAACCTTGAAGCATGTGAATCAACTGCTAATAGCCATCATGGCTAGGGCATGTGATGTATAGTGTATGTATTTAACACATTTAGTAGATGTATATATAATATGCCTATTTGATCTATTTTATAATTTATATACAGTATAGTAGTCTACATTTATACATAATGCATATTTTAGAGGATATATATGTATTTAATACACATCTTAAATAGTTCAGTGTAAATGTTATTTATAGTGAATATATTTTATAAAGTGTATTAGTCAGGATAGGTTGTTGATTACAAGGAGTGAGTAGCAACCCCAATCTCAATGTCCTAACACAACAAAAGTCTGTTTCTCATAGTCTCCCAGGAAGCTAGGCAGTTAGAGCTTCAACATCGTGTAGCCACACTGCAACATGCAGCCTCTCCAGCACCCCTAGGAGGGGAAGAGACAGGAGAAGCATACTGGACTTCTCACCACCTCAGCCCAGGGGTCACTCCTCTCCTCACAGCTCATTGGCCAGAACTGGTCACCTGACTGCCTATCTGCAAAGGGGCTGCAAATATAGGGAGAAAGTGGAATATTTGGTGAACATTAATAGTTGATAAAGCTGGGGGACACCTGGGTGGCTCAGTTGGTTGGGCGGCTGACTTCGGCTCAGGTCATGATCCCAGCGTCCTGGGATCGAGTCCCACATCGGGCTCCTTGCTCGGCGGGGAGCCTGCTTCTCCCTCTGCCTCTGCCTGCCTCTGTCTGCCTGTGCTCTCTCTCTCTCTCTCTCTCTAATAAATAAATAAAATCTTAAAAAAAAATAGTTGATAAAGCCAGGACGCCTGGGTGGCTCAGCTGGTTAAGCGGCTGCCTTCGGCTCAGGTCATGATCCCAGTGTCCTGGGATCGAGTCCCACATCGGGCTCCTTGCTCGGCAGGGAGCCTGCTTCTCCCTCTGCCTCTGCCTACCACTCTGTCTGCCTGTGTTCATGCTCTCTCTCTAACAAATAAATAAATAAAATATTTTAAAAAATAGTTGATAAAGCCTCCTTTTTTATTACCTAGCTAGATGGCTGGATGGACAGACATATGAAAATTCACTGCAGCATTCAGTGCCATTATATCTAATCTGCCAAACTGATTTCCTCGGAGGTGAGTTATAATTTGGAGACTGAATCTACAAAACAAGAGGGGCAACAGTATTATCATTTATAGCAGGGTTCCATGCAGAGTGAATATGAAGCTAGTAAATAACTAGAATCTTACCTAAGTAGGCAAAGCATTGTTTCGCCAGTTGAGTTCTTTAGGAAGGAAGTTCTGAGATGAAATTTATTATGTAGGCTATTTATTAAGAGGTGCTCTTGGGACTAACACCTGTAGAAGCAAACAGGCACGGGCAGAGAGATGAGCTGTAACAGGCTGTTGACGCCTCAGTGAACCTAAGGAAAGTTCCAGAGCTAAAAGAGTCCTTCTGAAACGTCTCCCTATGAACTGAGATGGCCAGGTCTTCATATCTCTGCATCTATTAGTCATTGGATGTGGGCTGCCCTGGGAAGGGTATGACCTTAGCAGATATATTTAAAATGCAGATACATACACACACTCTTCTGGCAGCTGGGGCAACACGTCCTTCACTGAAGAGGGATCTCAACAGCACATCAAAGTGACCTCCACACATACAATCCATCTGGTTACTGCTTCTCTCTCAGTAAGCCTAAGCATTATGTGACTTTCAGACTATTTTCTATTACTTGAGCTCTTGCTTTTCTTAAGCTGATAATTAAGAGTCTCCTACAGCCCAGTGTTTAAGGGCTACCACCATTTTTTTAATGTGTTAAAAAAATAAAAAAAATTTTAATGTGTTAAAAATATTTTGCCAAATAAAAATGCATGCATAATAGCTCTTGCAATTACATCTTCTAAGAGAGCCTAATGAGAGGCCCCCATCCCAGCACTGATTTCCATCAGCTGACTTACTGAGTCAATGCAGAGTCATGGGAAAAGACTGTGAACGATGTCAGTGATTAGGTTCAGACACAGACCCAGACATCTGAGGATGAAGTGCCAAAAATAAACATGAAGAAGTGACTGTGGGTTCCCTTTGAAGGTTTCTATCCCAAAGGAAGAAAAAGGTTGGCATACCTAGAGAGGGTAGTTGGTAGAGGTATAGTGTGATGACTATTAACTGTGAGGCCTCCACACCCAGGTACACTGGCCGCTCTATCATGGGGAAAAAGGCTGTTCAGATATAAAGCCAAAAGTTCTGGCCACCTCAGGGGCTGAGGGATCCCCGGTATTGGCTTCCTCTAAAAGTTCCTAACACAGAGATCACTGTACAGTCCTTTCATTAATGCCATATCTTTGCAAAGCTGTAGTTTCAGTTCTGTGAACTGAGAAAATCTGGAAAGTTCAAGCAGTCCTTGGCCCCCAGCTGGTGATGCTAATTCATGCAAGGAAGTGGACAAATGGTGGAGAGGGGGTCAGATGAGAGTATGTGAGGTCCACAATTGACCTTTTTCAGGGAATTTCTGGGGCACTCTTTCTAGGATACAGTGAGACCTGTGTGAGGTGGTAGATATGCTAACTAGCTTGATTATGGCAGTTATTTCACAATGTGTATATATATCAAAACATCAAGACACATCAGCATACAAAATCCACAAACGACCTGAAGACTGGCAGAACAGACTCTCCACAGTTAAATGTAGACAAGAAGCCATAATGAGGAGGGTGGGAAGAGTCAAGATATGTTAAGGAGCTAAACAGACCCATGGGACTATCCACTGCAGGGACAGATGCCGCAGTTGCAGGAGGGACAAGAAACAGACTCTCACACCAGGGAGCCTTCATGGGGAAGCTGAATCCCCGCACACTTGGCTTTGAAAACTACAGGAGCCAAATTTCACAAGTTCTTACAATCAGCAGGGTTTAAAACCTGGAACTTTAAAAATCAGCTGGCTTGTCCAAGAGACAGGAGTATGAGAGAAAACTAAGCCCCTACCTTTAAAGGATAGTACTACAAATAGCCCCATGGAGATACAGCATAGAAGCAGCAGTTTGAAAAAAGCCTGGGGTATACATGGGGGAGATTTGTTTACTAATCTCAAAGCAAGTGCCAGAGGAGCAGGGATTGTTGGGAGACTTCTCCAGGAGCAAAGGGGCTGGGAGATGGCATTTCTGTTCCCTGCTCCCCAGCCTAGATATGAAGACACCTACTGGAACCAATGCTACAAAACTTGCTACCTAACTCGATGACACTGTTGTCCTGCATGCTGTGTTCTCCTGAGGATACGTCCCCACCAGCCGGGCCTCAGTTCCAGATCCCCTCCCATAGCAGACCTACATAAACCTTGCTAACACCGTGCATCCTGCCCCTGCTTGCTTCTGTGAATCTGTCCCCTCCTGCCCAGCCTGCCTTGGTCCCAGGCAGCTGCAGGTTCCCTCCCGCCCATGTGCGCCTTACTGGCACTGTGCACCCTACCCCTGGATTCTCCTGCAGTTCAGTGCTACTGTAGCTCTGGCAAATGCCTGGTCTGACTCAACTTAAGCCCAAGGGGGCCCCAGACTGGCCCACTAACAAGACAGGGACCAAACCCTCTCAGAACAGGCAGAGAGAGACATTACAGATGAATGGACTGAAGGCAAAAGCAGCTGAGCCACAAAAGTAGGGCATATACAACACACATAAGGGACACCCCCAAAGTGGCAGGTTCTGGTGAACAGGGGGCATTGCACTGCAGCGTACTACAGGACCTCTTCTTCATAAGGTCACTACCTTTAAGAGCAAGAAGTATAGCTGACTTTCCTAACACACAGAAACAGACACAGAGAGTTAGACAAAGCAAGGAAACAGAAGAATATGTCTCAAATGAGAGAATAGGAAAAACTCAGCCAGAGAGCCAACCAAAATGGAGATAAATAATATGCCTCATAGAGATTTTAAAGTATTGGTCATAAAGATACTCACTGGACTTGAGAAAAGACTACAGGACCCACAGGAAGACCCTCAACAAAGAGACAGAAAACAAGAAAGAACCTATCAGAGAGGGGAAAAAAATAGTAGACTAGAGGAAGCAGAAGAATGGATCAGGGAAGGAAAGAACACTGGATAGCAATCAAGTTGAACAGGAGTGAGAAAAAAAACAAAATGAAAATAGACTTAGGGAACTTAATGACACCATCGAGTGTAATAATATTGATATTATAAGGGTTCCAGAAGGAGAAGAGAGTAAAAAGGGCGCAGAAAATTTATTGGAATAAATAATAGCAGAAAACTTTCTACGTCTGGGGAAGGAAACAGAAATCAGGCCAAGGAGGCACAGAGAGCCCCTAACAAAATCAACCCAAGAAGGTCCACACCAAAATACATGGTAATTAAGATGGCACAAAGTAGTAATAAAGAAAGAATTTTAAAAGCAGCAAGAGAAAATAGCTACATACAAGGAAACCTCCATAAGGCTATCAGTTGATTTTTCAGCAGAAACTTTGCAAGCCAAAAGAGAATGGCATGATATATTCAAAGTGCTGAAAGAAAAAAACCTGCAGCCAAGCATATTCTATTCAGCAAGATTACCATTCATAATAGAAGGAGAAATAAAGACTTTCCTGGACAAACAAAAGTTAAAGGAATTCATGACCAAGAAACCAGCCCTACAAGAAATGTTAAAGAGGACTCTGAGTGGAAAGGAAAGACTAAGGGGAGTAAGAGAAGTAGGAAACACAAAAGTAGGAAAATTAAGTATATCTATAAAAACCAGTTAAGGGATTCACAAAAAATAAGGATGTGAAGTATGACATTATGTATCTAAAAGGCAGGGGGAAGGAGAGTAAAGAAAGAATGGGTTCAAACTTAAGCAACCACCAACTTAATATAGGCTGCTATACGTATAAGATGCTATACACAAGGGGCACCTGGGTGGCTCAGTTGGTTAAGCGTCTGCCTTCGGCTCAGGTCATGATCCCAGGGTCCTGGGATCGAGCCCTGCATTGGGCTCCCTGCTCAGTGGAGAGCCTGCTTCTCTCTCTCCCTCTGCTTGCTGCTCTGCCTACTTGTGTTCTCTATCACTCTAATAAATAAATTAAATCTTTTTTTAAAAAGATGCTATACACAATCCTAATGGTAACCACAAATCAAAAACCAGTAATAGATATGCAAAAAATGAAGGGAAGGAATTAAGTATATCACTAAAGAAAACCAGTAAACCATGAGAAAAGCAAACAACAGAAGAAAGGAACAGAGAAGAACTACAAAAACAACCATAAAACAAGTAGCAAAATGGCAATGTGTACATACTTACCAATAATTACTTTGAATGTAAATAGACTAAAGCTCAAATCAAAAGATATAGGGTGACAGAGTAGATAAAAAAGCAAGACCCATCTATATGCTGCCTATAAGAGACTCATTTCACACCTAAAGACACATGCAGATTGAAAGTGAAGGGATGGGAAAGCATTTATCATGGAAATGGAAGCAAAAAGAAAGGCAGGGTAGCAATACTCCTATCAGAGAAGATAAACTTTAAAACAAAGACTGTTCTACAGAAAGAGACAAAGAAGGACACTATATTATCATAAAGGGAAAAATCCAACAAGAAGATACAACTGTAAATATTTATGCACCCAACATGGAAGCACCCAAATACCTAAAGCAGCTAATAAGAAGCCCAAGGGAAGTAACCCATAGTAATACAGTAATAGTAAGGGACCTTAGCGCCCTACTTACATTAATGGATAGATCATCCAAACAGAAAATCAACAAAGAAAGATGTGGCTTTGAATAACACAATGGACCAGTTGAGTCTAACAGATATATTCAGAATATTCCATCCCCAAACAGCAGAATACACATTCCTTTCAAGTGCACATCAAACATTCTCCAGAACAGATCACATATTAGGCCACAAAACAAGTCTCAACAAATTCAAAAAGATCAAAATCATATCATGTATCTCCTCTGACCACAATGTTATTAAACTGAAAATCAACCACAAGAAAAAAAACTTGAAAGAACACAAATATACGGAGGTTAAATAACATGCTACTAAACGATGAATGGGTCAACCAAAATCAAAGAGGAAATTAGACCAGTGAAAATGAAAACACAGTGGTCCAAAATCTTTGGGAAGTAGCAAAAGGTATTCTAAGATGGAAGTTTATAGCAATACAGGCCTATCTCAAGAAGCAGGAAAAATCTCAAACAAACAACCTAAAGGAGTTAGAAAAAGAACAAACAAAACCCCAAACCAGTAGAAGGAAGGAAATAATAAACATTTGAGCAGAAATAAATGAAATAGAAACTAAAAAACAATGGAACAGATCAATGAAACCAGGAGGTGGTTTTTGAGAAGATCAATAAAATTGATAAGCCTTTAGCCAGACTCATCAAAAGAAAAAAAGAGAGAGAGAAAGCACACTCAAATAAACAAAATTGGAAATGAAAGAGGAAAGATAACTGACAGCATAAAAGTACAAAGGACTGTAAGAGAGTATTATGAAAAATTATATGCCAAAAAACTAGATAACCTAGAAGTGGATAAATTCCTAGAAACATGTAACTTCCCAAAACTAAATCGGTAAGAAATAGAAAATCTGAACAAATCACCAGCAATGCAACTGAATCAATAATCAAAAAACTCCCAATAAACAAAAGTCCAGGACCAGATGGCTTCATAGGGGAAATCTACCAAACATTTAAAGAATTAGTACCCATTATTTTCAAACTTTTCTAAAACATTGAAGAGGAAGGAAAGCTTCCAAAGTCATACTATGAGGTCAGCAATACCCTGATACCAAGATCAGATAAGGACACCACAAAAAAAGAGAACTATAGGCCAATATCTCTGATGAACATAAATGCAAACATCCTCAAGAAAATATAAGCAAACAGAATCCAACAGTACATTAGAAAAGCCATTCACCACAATCAAGTGGAATTTATTCCTGGGATGTAAGAATGGTTCAATATTCACAAATCAATCAACATGATAAATCACATCAACAAAGAAAAGAGAAAGATCATATTATCAGGCATGTGGGTGTCTGCCTTTAGCTCAGGTCATGGTCCCAGGGTCCTAGGATAGAGTCCCACATTGAGCTCTCTACTTAGTGGGGAGTCTGCTTCTCCCTCTCCTTGTGCCCCTCCCCTCTGATCATGCTCTGTCTCTCTAATATACTTTCTCTATCTCTTAAATAAAATCTTTAAAAAGACCATATTATTGTTTCAGTAGATGCAGAAAAAGCATTTGACAAAGTACAACATCCATTCATGACAAAAACCCTCAATAAAGTAGGTTTAGAGGGAACACACCTCAACATGATAAAGGGCATCTATGAAAAACCCACAGCTAACATCCTACTCAATGGTGAAATGCCGAAAGCTTTCCCCCAAGATCAGGAAAAAGACAAGAATGTTCACTCTCACCCCTTTTATTCAACATAGTACTGGAAGCCCTGGCCACAGCAATCAGACGAGAAAAAGAAATACAAGGCATCTAGATTGGTAAGGAAGAAGTAAGACTTTCACTATTTGCAGATGTCATGATATTATATATATAGAAAACCTTAGGGATTCTACCAAAAAACTACTAGAACTAATAAATGAATTCAGTAAGGTTGCAGGATACAAAATCAATGTATAGAAATTTGTTCTATTTCTATACACTAATAATGTAGCAACAGAAGGAGAAATTAAGAAGACAATCTCATGTACAAATTCACCAAAACTAATAAAACAGCTAGGATTAAATTTAACCAAGGAGATGAAAGACCTACACTCTGAAAACTATAAAACACTGATGAAAGAAACTGAAGATGACACAAACAAAGGGAAAGATACTGCATTCTCATGGATAAGAAGAACAATATTATAAAAATGTCCAAAGCAATCTACAAATTCAATGCAATCCCTATCAAAATATCAACAGCATTTTTCACAGAACTAGAATGAATAATCCTAAAATTTGTATGGAACCATAAAAGACCCAGAATAACGGTGAGGAAGAAATGATGGAAAAAGCGTTTACAGAAGAATGCCAACTCATAAATGTGGGATTGTTACAATTAGAAAACCAGCATTTTGCAATCACCATTTTAATACTTCATTCAGGAAACAATCATCAATGGACGTAAAATCAGTGAGTGAAAGGTTGATAGGGAAGGATATATTCATCCAGTCTCAAAACTATACTCCTAGTTATAATTAAAAGAGAAAAGGAAAAAAGAGAATAAATGAGAAAAAGGGTACCTTGATTAATGTGGAAGTCTGGTAGAAATCACTTGAACTGAATGATCAAACTTAATGTCACCAAAATGGAAAAACTGACATCGTGTTTTCTATGATGTGATGCACTGAGGATACAAATCACACATGAAGTATTCCTGTTTAAAAAAAAAAAAGATTCTGATCATAAGGTAATAATTGCACAAACTAAATTCAGGGACATTATGCAAAATAGTTGACCTGGACTCTTCAAAAAGTGCCAATGTAATAAAAATAGAAAAGTGCAGAAAATGGGGCTCCTGGATGGCTCAGTGGGTTAAAGCCTCTGCCTTCGGCTCAGGTCATGATCCCAGGGTCCTGGGAGCGAGAACCACATCAGGCTCTCTGCTCAGCAGGGAGCCTGCTTCCCCCCTCTCTCTGCCTGCCTCTCTGCCTACTTGCAATCTTTCTCTGTCAAATAAATAAATAAAATCTTTTTTAAAAAGTTGCAGAAATTATCTTTAAAGAAAGTAAAAGGACATGACAACTGAATGCAATGTGCAAACTTTAATTGGATCTTGGATTTTTTTTTAAAGTACAAAAGACGATGTTGTTATTAGTCTAACTGAAGAAATATTAGTATGGAATGCATATTAGATAACAGTATCATATCAACATTAAATTTCCAATGTTAAATTTAAATATCATATCCAACGTTAAATAAAATGTGGTAACTTTTTGAGTGTGACAAATGTATTACAGTTACTTTTCTTAAGAAAAATATGCTTTAAGTATGTATGGGGAAAATGTCAAGATGTCTGAAACTACATTTAAATCTCTTGAATCTTTCACAAAAAAGTGATGGGCATAAGTCCTTACACAGAAACACATTTAAATAGAAAACAAATTTGGCAAAATGTTAACAACTAGTGAATCTAGGTAAAGGGTGTGTGGGTGTTCATTATACTAGTTTTTTTTAAAGACTTTATTTATTTATTTGACAGAGAGATCACAAGTAGGTGGAGAGGCAGGCAGAGAGAGAGGGGAAAGCAGGCTCCCCACCGAGCAGATAGCCTGATGTGGGGCTCCATCCCAGTACCCGGGACCAAGACCTGAGCCGAAGGCAGAGGCTCTAACCCACTGAGCCACCCAGGCGCCCCATTATACTAGTTTTATAATTTTTCTGTAGCATTAATAGTTTTCAAAATAAAAAAAGTTAGGAAATGAAAATACACACAAAAAATAAAATTAAAAAAATATGTTGAACCAAAGATAAAACACAAGAGACAAAGTTGCGATGGGCCAAGTTAAAAGTAGAGTAAGGATAAAAAGTAGAAATCTATAACCTCTCATGGCTCTGTTCCCATGAGTCTGCACTGCTCCCTCAGAATATTCTATTGTATGCTACATATTCTTCACATTAGGAACCAAACGCCTATGGAATAACGTTGGGATCATAAGCTTTTGGCCTGGTGCCAAAATAAAAAGGTGTATGAGAAATTCAAACGTTCTATAGCTTCAACGTTTCATGTCTTCTTTCCTACAGGCAGGGTTGCAAGGTCCTTCTTGTTTGGAGGACTGAATGAATTTTATTTTCCTTGGTTGTAGGTTTATCATAGAGATAAGACCATTAGTTCCCAGGGTCTGGAAGAAGAGCTAGATGCCAGCAATTCCAGTCACTTTTATTTTGTTAAATTTTATTTATTTATTTGAGAGTGAGCACAAGTGGGGGGAGAGCAGAGGCAGGAGGATACGGAGACTCCCCACAGAGCGGGGAGCCCAACGTGGGGCTCCATCCCAAGACCCTGGGATCATGACCTGAGCAGAAGGCAGACCCTTAACTGACTGAGTCACCCAGGCGCCTGCCAGTAATTCTAGTTACTTTGAAATGCATTTCTGAAGGAGAAAAATGTTTGTCTGGTTTGTAAGCCTTCTGCCCTCTAATATTTATGTGAGCCTTTTCCGGGCATATTCTGTATCTGACTCCTCTCTCCCCTCATGGTTTTCCCGTCCTAGTGACCTCACTGAATGCTACTGTTGATTCTTTATGTGTGTCGCCTATGAACATGTGTGCGTATTCACTCCTTTCTCACTCTTTTACTCATTATTTATTTATCCATCACAATTACTTATTTATGTAGGTCACTTTATTTTAAATGATAGTTTTACAAATGTTGACGCAGAAGCATTTATACTCTAAAGGGCAGGAGAGTTGAACAAGAGAAACAAAATATACAAGAGAGAGCTGGATTGGAAAAGAAAGAGTAACACAGGCCTGGACTCTCTTCTTGTATCTCCACCATCATCTACCTTTTTTTCATTTTAGGAACTGTCCTGATTTCCTGTTTTCAATGGCCCTTTACTATTTTAAATACCCTTGTGATTGATTTGGACTCTACTACTTAGAAAGTAATGAAGCAAGATTTGTTTGCTGTTTTCAAGCAGGAACCGTAAGGGCTATAGAACATGGCTAGCCTGACCAAATTGGAGACAGGGGTCTGAGAATAATAGGTTGAGACTAAGCCAGGCCTCTCACTGGCCAACCAGTTTTTAACTGAGCATCCACTGTCTGTCAGGCACTATTTTTGCAAGTGGAGGCAAAGACTGACTGAGACATGAGCCCAGCTCAGTGGTTCAAAGTATTCCATGCCAGGCTCACACTAGCCTCATCTGAAGAAGGATACTGGGCAGAAGATCGCGCCCACCACACAGGTGTGAGTGCATCATTTCTGAATTTTATTCAGAAATGCTAGTAAGAAACATTCCATAAAGGGTTTAAACAGATTGAGAGGTTATTTGTCTTTTTTGCAGGCAGAAGTAAGTAATTGGGTGGTGGCCTGACAAGTCCACAAACTCATCCAAGTCCCAAGATTCTTCTATCTTGCTGCTTTGCCCTTCTTAGCACACATCTTCTACCCTGAAGTTTGCCTCATGGTTGCAAGGTAGCCCCTGCAACTCTGGCCATTGTGTCTGCACTCCAGAAGACAGAAAAGGGGCTGAAGGCTGCTTTCCAAGTGAGTCAAGCCTCTTTTTAAAAGAGATTTCTTAAAATCCCACCCAAAACCTTTGTCTCTACCTCATTGGCCAAAACGTAGTCATTTGGCCACCCATATCTGTAAAGAAAGACCTCAACAACAAAAATCAAGAGTACTGTGAGTACTTACTCATTTGTAAGTACAAGTGTAGATACTTATTATAACTTATTATATTGGCTTGTCTTTTTTTTCTAAAGATTTTATTTATTTATTTGACAGACAGAGATGACCAGTAGGCAGAGAGGCAGGCAGAGAAGGAGAGGAGGAAGCAGGCTCCCTCCTGAGCAGAGAACCCGATGCAGGGCTCCATCCCGGGACCCTAGGATCATGACCTGAGCCAAAGGCAGAGGCTTTAACCCACTGAGCCACCCAGGCGCCCCTGGCTTGTCTTTTCATCTGGGCCCTGGTACTTTCTAAGTTAATTTTTCAGGTTTCTTTTCATCTCCCAATTACCTAAAACAACCATCTTCCACTTGAAGTACGTAGTTGTTAAAATTCTGACTAAGGAAGAGGGACAGTCCAAATGATGTTCTGAATAAAAGGGTTGAATTAATGGTAAGGCAAAAGAAGGGGACTCTCACATAAGAGGTCCCTAATTCTGTGGCTGGTCACTTCTGCTGCCGCCACTCAAGGGCATAAGGATATCTCCTCTTTATGCTGTTAGGAACACAGCATTTTGTAGGCTTAACCTTTAACACTTGCTTGAAGTACTGAATAATGATAATAGGAATTGGAAAGCCTTAAAAGCAGGGCTGAGGTTTCCCTGAGACAAATAAGAAATTCTACCTGTGGACAACAGGTTGGCCTGTGCCCATGGAGTTCCACTCTGTTTGTGATCATACCTTCCTAACTGAATGTCCTAGGGCACAAAGATGTTATAGTATATTTATTATCAGAAACAATGCAAGGAAGACAACAATGGAATGTCTTTAAATTACTGAAAGAAAAAGTCAACAGAAGATTCTATACCCAGAAAAAATGTATTTCAAAAACAAAGATAATGGGGCGCCTGGGTGGCTCAGTGGGTTAAGGCCTCTGCCTTCGGCTCGGGTCATGGTCCTAGGGTTCTGGGATCGAGCCCGGCATCGGGCTCTCTGCTCAGCGGGGAGCCTGCTTCCTCCTCTCTCTCTGCCTGTCTCTCTGCCTATTTGTGAACTCCGTCTGTCAAATAAATAAAATCTTTAAAAAAAAAAAACAAAGATAAAATAAGACTTTTTCAAACTTACAAAAGGTAAAAGAATTCATCACCAGCAGTCCATCATTATAAGAAATGTTAAAGGAAAATTCTTTAGGCCAAAGGAAAATTCTACTAGAAGGAAATATGGATCTACACAAAGGAAGGAAGAGCACTGAAAATAGTAACTACATGGGTAAATGTCTAATATTTTTCTTATTCTTTAAATATATCGAAAAGACATTTGACTATATAAACAGAAATAATTAACAATGTAGTATGGGGTTCATAATACATATAAAATCAAAATGCAGGACAACAATAATACAAAGTCCAGGAGGGGAGAAATGTAAATATACTATTGTAGGGGTCTTAAACTGCATGAAGTGGTATAACAGTACTAGAAAGCTGACTGTGTCAAATTAAAAATGTATACTTAAACCCAAAGCAACCATTCAAACAACACAACAAAGAGTTATAACTAATACAGGGGGAAAGGAGATAAAGTGAAACAATAAAAAACACTCAATTTGTTCCCACTTTGGTCAGTGGTAGCTCTTTCAGGTGGGTTCTTCATCACTTTGATATGCCCTCATCTTTAGGGGTTTTTTTGAACACTTTCTTATCTTCTTTTTTTTTTTAAGTGTTTTTTTTTTTTAATTTGAGAGAGAGAGTGATCGAGAGACAGCATAAGCCAGGGGAGGGGCAGAGGGAGAGGGAGGAGCAGGTTCCCCACTCAGCAGAGAGCCAGCCGGATGCGTGGCTTGATCCCAGGACCCTGGGATCATGTCCTGAGCCAAAGGCAGACACTTAACTGACTGAATCACTCAGATGCCCCTTATTTTCTGATACAACAAGGTGCTCTCTGCCTTGGTCTTAAAATAAGCTGTTCCTCTAATGATCCCTAGTTCCTTTTATTGGAGACTATATTTAGAAACCAAAATCTAGGTCCTGACTGTACTTGTTGCTATTGGGTGTCATTGCTTCTAGGCCCTCTTGATGGATAGTGCTAAGATATATATGTATGGACACTAACCCATATGTACACACATATCTATAATTCTCTCTCTCTCTCTCCATTTCTATTAATATTAAGCTAAATGTAAGTTTGTACTTTATGTCTCTGACTCTAATCCAGAATCCAAGGTTTAATGCTTTCTCTTCTTGTTTACCTGTAAATTTCCTCTCACAATGAGAATCTTGGACATACCACCTACCAACTATTTACCTGTTTAACACCACTATAATGTAAGGCGATGTGAAAAATTATATTCATACGAAATCTTGTACACAAATGCTTACAGCAGCTTTATGCATATTGGCTAACAACTGGAAGCAAGGAAAATGTCTTTCATCAGGGGAAAGAATAAACAACTCATCCATACAATAAAATCCTATGCAAAAGTAAAAAGAAATGAGCAATTGATTCATTGATCAACATGGATGAATCTTAAGTGCATTCTATTTAGTGAAAGAAGGCAGAAAACAAAAGCTACATATTGTAAACATTGTATGAGTCTATTCATATAACACCTGGAAAGGGCAAAACTATAGGGACAGGGACACCTGGGTGGCTCAGTCGGTTAAGCAGCTGCTTTCGGCTCAGGTCATGATCCCGAGGTCCTGGGATTGAGTCCCACATCGGGCTCCTTGCTCAGCAGGGAGCCTGCCTCTACCTCTGCCTGCTGCTCTGCTTTCGTGTGCTCTCTATCTCAGACCAAAAAAAACAAATATAGGGACAAAACAATCAGTGGTTGCCAGAGTTGAGAAGACTCAATTGGTTGACTATAAAGGGGATGCAGAGGAGAATTTTTAGGGTGAATGAATTGTTCTGCATGGCGTTGGGGTAATGGATATATGACTGCCTGTGAACTGTACAGAATTCATAGAACTATATATTGTAAAGAGTAGATTCTAATGTATTCAAATTCTTAAAAAACTGACCTAGCTAACTTGGGAAAATTTTGTGTGTGTGTTTTTTTTTAAAGATTTTATTTATTTGTCAGAGAGAGTGAGCACAGGCAGACAGAGAGGCAGGCAGAGGCAGAGAGAGAAGTAGGCTCCCTGCCGAGCAAGGAGCCCGATGTGGGACTCGATCCCGGGACGCTGGGATCATGACCTGAGCCGAAGGCAGCCGCTTAACCAACTGAGCCACCCAGGCATCCCGGGAAAATTTTGTTTTGATTGAAAACTATAAGGCTACAGACAAAAGGAACTGTACATAGTCATTGTATTTCTAGGCGGTAAATTTGTTTCTCATTAGGGTATGAGTTTAAAAATGTACTTTAGGGGCACCTGGGTGGCTCAGTCAGTTAAGCAACTGCCTTTGGATCAAGTCATGATCCCAGAGGCCTGGGATCAAGTCCCACATCTGGTTTTCTGCTCAGCAGCAAGTCTGCTTCTCCCTCTCTGGAGCTCTGTGATCTCTCTTGCTTTCACTCTCTCTCAAATAAGTAAATAAATAAAATCTTTAAAAAATAAAAAAATAAATAAAAATAAAAATGTCCTTTAAATAGTGGCACCTGGGTGGCTCAGTCGGTTAAGCACCTGACTCTCGATTTTGACTCAGGTCATGATCTCAGGGTCATGAGACTGAGCCCCACATAGGGCTCCGTGCTAGGCATGGAGACTGCTTAAGATTTTCTCTCCCTCTCCCGCTCCCCACCACTCCATCCCACTGTCTCTCTCTCTCTCAAAATAATAATAAATAAAATAAAAATGTACTTTAAATATAAAGACATAACTAATTAAAAGGATGGGAAAAGATTACCATTCTAACACTAGTCAAAAAAAAAAAGCTGAGCAGCTATGTTAATATCAAAGTAGATTTCAGAGCACAAAATACTATCAGAAATATGAAAGATCATTTTAAACTGATAAAGAAGTCAATCCATCAGGAGGACATAACCCAAAATGCTTATACATCTAATCACAGAGCTTCAAAATATCAAGGCAAAATCTGAAAGAACTGCAGGAAGAAATAGACAAATCCACAATTATAGTTGATTTCAATGCCCCTATCTAAATAATTGAAAGAGCAAGCAGAAAGAAAATGAGTACAGCTATAGAAGACTTGAACAACACAGCCAACCAATTTGATCTAAGTGACATTTATAGAACACACCATGCAACAACAGCAGAATACACATTCTTCTCAACTGAGTATAGAACATTTACCCCATATTATGAGCCATAAAATGAGTCTCAATAAATTTAAAAGGATCTATGTCGTACAGAAACTGTTTTTCTAGACTGTACTAAGAAAAAAACATGTTTTTTTTTTAATTTATAAAATGTACTTACAAGTTTTCCATCTAAAGAATTCCAGTGTAACAGACAGTTCACAATTGGTTACTACTTAGTTTTCACTGGAGACTAAGGCTTCAAAGAGTTGAAATTCTTTTTATTTATTTATTTATTTATTTGTTGGAGAGAGAGTGGGAGCGAGCACAGGCAGACAGAGGCAGAGGGAAAAGCAGGCTCCCTGCTGAGCAAGGAGCCCGATGTGGGACTCGATCCCAGGACGCTGGGATCATGACCTGAGCCGAAGGCAGCCGCTTAACCAACTGAGCCACCCAGGCGTCCCCAAACAGTTGAAATTCTAAACATAATTAAGAGTGATTAAAAAAAGACAAGTCAAAATCTGAATATTAAAAGGTTATATAGAAGGTTTATGAAGGGAAATCTTTGGAAAGCAATTTTATGTGTGGTCAGGACTAAAGTTAAAATGCATGGATATTAAAAGTACACTGGTATAAGACTAAAATTTCTCTCTGTTAAAAAGACAAAGTTTTCTCAGATTATTGTTCTGCTCTTGATAAGGAAATGTAAACAAAAAGTTTTTTATTTTCCTCTTTTTTTCTGCCCAGAATACCAAAACTTATGTTTTGTCTTTATCAGGTCTTTGATTATTTAAAGTTAAAACTTTTCAATATTAATGGAGCTAAATTTTGGTTACAATTATACAACCCTACATATTTGCCTTCAGAATCTCTTATTGGCACCTTGGTTAAATAAATAAGTTTTAAGTTTTATAAGGATCCATAATCCTGTTTAGGCATGTGCTTTACAACTTTCTGAGGGTTTTTAACAAACTTCCCCAAGATTTGATTTATAAATAAAATATTTTGACCAATCAAAAAAAGAAGCTATTTTCTAAGGACAATGGAATTAAATTAAAAATCAACAACAGAAATATATTTGAAAAATCCATAAACATTTGAAAATTAAATAACACATACAAATAACAAAATCAAAAGAATAAAATGAAAGACAAAAAGGAAATCAAAGAAAAAATCAAAAAGAAAATTAAAAAGTATTTTGAATGGAATGAACATGACAACAGAACATATCAAAATTGTGGGATGTCACTAAGGCAGTATGTAGGGGAAATTCTATAGCACTAAACACTTACATTGGAAAAGAAGACCTCGAATCAATTACCTTAGCTTCCACTTTAAGAAACTAGAAAAAGAAGATCAAATTAAGTCCACACTAAGCAGAAGAAAGGAAATAATAAAGATCAGAGCAGAAATCAGTGAAATAGATAACAGAAAAATTACAGAGAAAATAAATGAAACCCAAAGCTGCTACTTTGAGAACAAGAAAATTGATTAACCTTTAACCAAACTGATCTGGGGGGGGGGGGAAACCTACAAATGACCAGTATCAAAACAGAAAACTTGAAATGTCCTACATTAAATAACCAAAATCTTTAGTTAAAAGCTTTCCTACAAAGAAAATACCTGACCTACATGTCTTCACTGATGAATTCTATGAAATACTTACAGAAGAAATAACACCAATTCCCTGTAACTCCTACAAATAACTGAAAAGGAGGAATTCATTCCCAACTTGTTCTTTTTCTTTTTTTTTAAGATTTTATTCATTTATTTGACAGAGAGAGAGCGCACACGCAAGTGGGACAGCGAGCACAAGCAGGGGGAGCGGGAGCGGGAGAGGGAGAAGCAAGCTCCCCATTGAGCAGGTAGCCCGATGGAAGGCAGACCTTGGGATCATAACCTGAGCAGAAGGCAGACGCTTAACCAACTGAGACACCCAGGGCCCCCGACTTATTCTTTAAGGCTGCCATTGCCTTGATATTAAATCCTGGCAAGGACATTACCAGAAGAAAAAAATTAAAGGTCAGTATTCCTTATGAACATCAATGCAAAATCTAAACAAACTTTTACCAAACTGAATCCCACAATATATTTAAAAATATTAAAGACGTATCAATAATACATCTAACAAGAAAAGATGTGAAAACTCTGTATACTAAAACTACAAACTACTGCTAAAAGAAATGAAATAAGACTGAAATAAATGGAGAAACATACTATATTCATGGGTCATAAAACTTAATATGTCAATTTTCACCAAATCAATCTAGAGATTATATGCAATCACCAATTCCAGCAGGCTTTTTGGTAGAAACTGACAAGACGGTTCTAAATTTCATACAGAAGTGCAAAGGACCTGGAATAGTCAAAATCACTTTGAAAAAGAGGAACAAATTAGAAGATTAAAATTAACTTCAAAAACTTAGTATAAAGCTACAGTAATCAAGATAGTGTGGGATGGATTTCATGATAGACAATTACAGCAATGGAATGAATTAAATCTATACATATTCCTATATGTACTGATTTTTGACAAAGGTGCAGACAATTCAGTGGAGAAAGCCTAGTCTTTTCAACAAATTGTGCTGGAATAACTGGCTATCTATATGCAAAAGAAAATGTATTTGGAATCATACCTTACACCATAAACAAAAATGGATTCAAAATAGATCAATGACCTAAATGTAAAAATTATATAACTTCTAGAACAAAGCACAAGAGAAAAACTGTGACTTTGAGTTACATAAAGATTTCCTTGAAACAGCACCCAAAGCCTTATCCATTAAAAAAAATGATAAATAAAATTTCAGCAAAATTTAAAACCTCTCCTTTTCAAAAGATACTGTTAAGAAGGGGAAAAATAAACTACAGACAGAGAAAAATACATCTGATATACATGTATATCAGGGCATGTATAAAGGGCTTGTATTGAGAATATATAAAGAATTCTCAAAGCTCAATAATATGATAAGATAATAAGTTAACAAAGAACCCGATAAAATGAACAAAAGATTTTTATAGATACTTTACCAAAGAAGATATATGGATGGAAAATAGGCACATAAATAAATGGTCAAAATCACTAGTTATCTGGGAAATGCAAATTAAAACCACAATGAAATACCATGTCCCACCTTTTTAAATGGCTAATATTAAGACTCACCATACCAGAAGTTGGTAAGAATGTGAAGAAACTTAAAAAAAAAAAAATGTGAAGAAACTATAACTTGCATGACTGCTGACTGGAATGCAAAATGCACAATCACTTCAGAAAACAACTTAGAAGTTGCTTAGGAAGTTGAACACACACACACACACACACACACACACACACATCTACCATATGAGCCACCTATTCCACTTCTAGGTATTTATCCAGGAGAAATACGAGCATATGTCCATACATTGACTTGTACATGAATTTCCACAGCAGCTTTATGTAATAGCCCAAAACTAGAAACTCATTCAAATATCTTTCAATAGGTAAATTAATAAGTTAATTTTGATTCATCCATAAAATGGAATACTACTCACCATTAAAACGGAATAAACTTTTGATATATACACTACAGATGAATCTAAAAATAATTATTGTGAGTGAAATAACCCAGAGAAAAAACCCACAGTATTGTAATTTCATTTATATCTAATTTTTTAAAATGCAAACTAATCTATAGTGACAGAAAACATCAATGGTTGCCTGGTGGGTGATGGTGGTTGGTGAGGAACAAGAGGAAGGGGGATGAGAAGACTTCTGGGTATGATAAATGTGTTCATTATGTTGACTGTGGTGATAGTTTAATAGGTATATATATACATCAAAAGCTATTAAACTGTACAATGAAGCCATATGTAGTTTCTCATATACCAATTATACCTCAATAAAGGTGTCAGATATAGGATTTTTCAATGACTGCTCAATATTCATTGCATAGTTATACTCAGCTATGTTCTCTCTCTCTTTTTTTTAAGATTTATTTCTTTGACAGACAGAGATCACAAATAGGCAGAGAGGCAGGCAGAGAGAGAGGAGGAAGCAGGCTCCCTGCTGAGCAGAGAGCCTGATGTGGGGCTCGATCCCAGGACCCTGGGATCATGACCTGAGCTGAAGGCAGAGGCTTTAACCCACTGAGCCACCCAGGCGCCCCAGCTATGTTCTCTTTATCTCCAAACTTTTGGTATTATCTTTGTTCACAAATCTTTGAATGCATTTTAAGTTACTTTCTTAGGATAATAAAGTGCTCAAAGTGGAATTATTAGGTAAAAGATTCTTAGGGTTTTTTTAAAAAAACTTTTTTTTGAAAGATTCCATTCATTTATTTGACAGAGAGAGACACAGTGAGAGAGGGAACACAACAGTAGGAGCAGGAGAGGGAGAAGCAGGCTTCCTGCAGGGCAGGGAGCCTGATGCAGGGTTCAATCCCAGGACCCCGGGATCATGACCTGAGCCGAAGGCAACCACTCAACAACTTAGCCACCCAGCTGCCCCTAAATTTTTTTTTTTTAAAAGATCTACTTATTTATTTTAGGGAGAGAAAGAGCGCAAGCAAGGTAAGGGGCAGAGGGAAAGGTACAGAGTGAGAGAATTTCAAGTAGACTCCCCACTGAGCATGGAGCCTGACTCGAGGCTGGACCCCACAACCCTGAAATCATGACCTGAGCTGAAATCAAGAGTTGGATGCTCAACCATCTGAGCCATCCAGGCACTCCCCAAATTAAAAAAAAAAAAATTCTTTTGTTTATTTCTTTGATAGAGAAAGACACAGCGAGGGAGGGAACACAAGCAGGGGGGTGGGAGAGGGAGAAGCAGGCTTCCCACTGAGCAGGGAGCCTGATGCGGGGCTGAGCCAAAGGCAGATGCTTAACAACTGAGCCACCCAGGCGCCCCATTCCCTAAACTTTTTATAAACATTGACAAATTGCTTTCCATAAATGGTATATCAATTTATGCTCTTACCATCACTGCATGAATTACAGGCTTGGTTCATTTTAAAGAAATATATGTTCAAAACTCATTGAACACTACATAAATGTACTCCTGATTTCTGACCAACCTTTACTAATACTATTCCCCTGCTCTAAAATTATCTTTAACTACTTACCACTTTCTCAACTATCCTTAATTTATGCTTGCTGCTATACTGTCATCACTTCATTTCACAAACGTTCCTTCTTTAAAAAATGTTTATGACAGGTTTATTGAAATATAATTCACATGCCATACAATTCATTCATTTGAAGGATACAATTCAATGGTTTTTTACTAAAATTAACAAAGTTCTGCAACTGTCACCAGAATCAATTTTAGAACATCCTTATTACCTCAAAAAGAAACCCGTACTCATTAGCAATCACTTATTTCCTTCTGAACTCACTAGCCCTAGGTAACCACTAGTGTATTTTCCCTATGAATTTGCCTATTCTGGACATTCCATATAAATGGAATGAATACCGTATGTGGTCTTCTGTGACTGGCTTCTTTCACTTAGTATAATGTTTTCAGGGTTCATTCATATTGTAGCTTGTATCAGTATTTCATTTCTTTTTTGTTGCCAAGTAACATTCATTGTACTATATACTATATTTGGCAATTCATTGGACAAAGAAGAGACTATTCAATAAATTGTATTAAAACAACTGGACAGGGGAGCCTGGGTGGCTCAGTGGGTTAAAGCCTCTGCCTTCGGCTCAGGTCATGATCTCAGGGTCCTGGGATCGAGCCCCACGTCGGGCTCTCTGCTCAGCGGGGAGCCTGCTTCCCTTCCTCTCTCTGCCTGTCTCTCTGCCTACTCGTGATCTCTCTCTGTCAAATAAATAAAATCTTTAAAAAAAAACAAAAAAACAAAAAAAAAAACAACTGGACATCTATTTGCCAAAAAAAAAAAAAAATCCTTGGATCCTTGGGGAGCCCGGGTGGCTCAGTCGTTAAGCATCTGCCTTTGGCTCAGGTCATAATCCTAGAGTCCTGGGATCAAGCCCTGCATCAGGCTCCCTGTTTAGCAGGGAGTCTGCTTCTCCCTCTCCCTCTGTTCTTACTCCAGCTTGTACTCTCTCTCTCACTTGCTCACTCTGTCTTTCAAATGAATAAATAAAAAATTTTTTAAAAATGATCCTGGATCTATGTCTCATATCTTATCCACAAATTAATTCAAAATTGATTCCATATCTAAATGTAAAACATAGGAGCACCTGGGTGGCTCAGTTGGTTACACATCTGCCTTCAGCTCAGGCTAAGACCCCAGGGTCCTGGGATCGAGCCCTGCCTCAGGTTCGATCTGCTTCTCTCTCTCCCACTCCCCCTGCTTGCATTCCCTCTTTTGCTGTGTGTCTCTCTCTGTGTCAAATAAATAAATAAAAATAAATGTTAAACATAAAACTGTAAACCATATATAAAGAAAAACAGGAGAAAATCATCATTGTCAGTGGTTAGGCAAGGACTTTTTTAAAAAATTTTTTTTATTTATTTGACACAGAGAGAGAGATCACAAGTAGGCAGGGAGGCAGGCAGAGAGAGAGGGAAGCAGGCTTCCCGATGAGCAGAGAGCCCGACATGGGGCTCAATCCTGGGACCCCAGGATCATGACCTGGGCTGAAGGCAGAGGCTTAACCCACTGAGCCACCCAGGCGCCCCTAGGCAAAGACTTTTTAATGAAGATTTTATTTATTTATTTATTTGAGAGGGATCTCTCCCTCTCAAATAAATACAAATGGGGAGAGGAGCAGAGCAAGAGGGAGACAACAACACAGAGCTGGATCCTAGGACCCTGGGATCACAACCTGAACTGAAGGCGGCCACTTAGTCAGATGCCCCTAGGCAAATGCTTCCTAGACATGACAGCAAAAATACGATCCATTAAAAAAAAAGAAGGGTATTTACCCAGTATATATCTAGAACTATTAGAACTACATAATAAGAAGATAAACAGCCCAGCAAAAACCTTAAAATACAACTCAGCAATCATACTCCTGGGCATTTATCCCAGAGGTATGAATATTTATGTCCACACAAATGATCATAGCAATGTCATTTGCAATAGCCAAAAACTCGAAACAGCCAAATGTCCCTCAATAGTTGCATGATTACACATACTGTGGTACATCTATACCACAGAATAATTACTCAGCAATAAAATTCAACACATTATTTATATATGCAACAACGTGGATAGATCTGAAAGGTAGGCTGAGAGAAAAAAGCCAGTCTCAAACTGATATGCCATGTGATTCCACCTATACAGCATTCTCAACGTGCCAAAAGTATAGAGATGGAAAACAAATTGCTGGTCGCCAGGAGTTAGAGTTGGTTTGTGGGGAGGTATATGGCCATGAGGATAAAGGGAGCAAAAGGGAGATATTTGTGGTGATGGAACAGTTCTGCATCTTGCCAACTGTGGTGGTTACACAAATCTATACACATGACAATATGGCATAGAACTACACACACACATCATACCGATGTCAATTCCTGGTTTTGATATCATACTATAATTATGCTAGGTGTAACCACTGCGGAAAGCTGGTGAAGGGGACATGTGACATCTCTACAGTATCTCTGCCACTTCTGTGAATGTAAAGTTATTTCACTATAAAAGAGGCTTTTTAATGACAAAAGACCTAGACAAACATTTCACCAAAGAAAACAAATAGATGGCAAATAAACACAGGAAAAGATGTTCAACATCATTAGCCATTAGGGAAATGCAAATTAGTATCACAAGGAGGGGCTCCTGGGTGGCTCAGTCAGTTAAGCGCTGACTCTTGATTTTGGCTCAGGCCATGACCTCAGGGTCATGGGATCAAGCCTTGTGTTGGGCTCCATACTGGGCATGGTGCCTGCTTAAGATTCTCTCTCTCTCAGGACACCTGGGTGGCTCAGTGGGTTAAGCCTCTGCCTTTGGCTCAGGTCATGATCCCAGGGTCCTGGGATCGAGCGTGCATAAGGCTCTCTGCTCAGCAGGGAGCCTGCTTCCCTTCCTTGTTCTGCCTGCCTCTCTGCCTATTTGTGATCTCTGTCTGTCGAATAAATAAATAAAATCTTTAAAAAAAAAGATTCTCTCTCTCCCTCTGCCCCTTCCCCCACTCATGCTCTAAGGAAAAAAATATTATTTAAAGATTTTATTTATTTATTTGAAAGCAAGTAAGAAAGAGAGCATTTAGTGGGGGACGGCGGGGTTGGGGAAGAGGAGGGAGAGACAGAAGCAGATTCCCTGCTGAGCAGGAAGCCAGATGTGGGGTTCAATCCCAGGACCTTGAGATCATGAGCTGAGCTGAAGGCAGACGCTTAACTGACTGAGTCAACCAGGTGCCCCAAGAAAAAAAATTTTGAAATAAAACCATAAGGAAACATCTCTACATAGCTATTAGAATGGCAACAATAGAAAATACTGACAAAATCAAGTGCTGGCAAGGATGCAGAGCAACTAGAACTCTCAAGAATACACTATTGGTTGGAATGCAAACTGAAACAGCCACTCTGAAAAACTCTTTGGCAGGTTACATTTTTGAAGTTAAACATATGTTTACTATAGGACCCAGAAATCTCACTACTAAGTATTTATCCTAGAGAAATGAAGATTTACATTAACCCAAAAATCTGTACATGAATGTTCATAGCAGCTGTATTTATAAATGCCAAAAAACTAGAAACAACAGAAATGTCCCTCAACAGGTGAATGAATAAACAAGTGGTGGTACGCTCATACAATGGAATTCCACTCAGCAATAAAATGGAAAGAACTATTGCTAAATGCAACAACTTGGATTAATTTCAAAGGCATTATTCTCCAAAGTCTCAAAAGGCTGCATATTGTATGATGTCATTTGTATGACATTTTCCAACAGACCAACTATAGTGACAAGAAAAATAAGTGGTTTCCAAGGGGTAGGGGTGGGGCATGGATGTGACCGCAGGGCAGGAGGTTAGCAAATATTTTCTTAATTTTTTAAAAACATTTTTAAAAAGATTTTATTTATTTACTTGAGAGAGAAAGACACAGTGAGAGGGGCAACACAAGCAGAGGCAGAGAGAGAGGGAGAAGCAGGCTCCCCACTGAGCATTGAGCCCGATGCAGGGCTTGATCCCAGGACCCTGAGATCATGACCCGAGTCAAAGGCAGACCCTTAACAACTGAGCCACCCCGGTGCCCCCACAGCAAATATTTTCTGCATGAGGGTCAGATAGTAAATATTTTAGGCTTTGTGGGCTGTATATGGTCTGTTGCTTTGTTCTTCTTTGTTGTTTCTGTTCTTCTTATAACACTTGAAAATATAAAAACCATTTTTAGCTTCTGTGTCCTAACAAAATAGTGCATGGGACAGATTTGACTCAGGTGTAGTTTGCAAGCCCCTGCTACAATGAGATAGCACAAGAGAGCCCAAGATGTGGTGTGTGATGTAATTGATCTGTAGCCTAACTGTAGTGGTGGTCAAACAAATCTATAGAAGGGTTAGAACTCATAGAAGTGTATGCACATAAAAATGTCAGTAATATTATTTGTTAATTAAGAAAAAAGACCACAGTAACCTATCAGATCTGTTCATCTCTGTCACAAGAGATCCCAGATTGCCTTTTCTCTAAGGTATAGAGATCAAGAAATCTTTTTAAAGATGGCTTCTACCTATTCTATTTATAAAATTGTTTACTATAATAATTCCCTCAGTTAAAATGGCACCCTTGTTTAGATGTGATACTGAATTCAATTGTAACTAATTCAGTTATGATGATGATAACTGTTTCTTCGAGGACAGGAAAGGCACATGTTGATTATTCTCTATTACAGAGAAATAAATGTTTTTAGCACTTACAATAATGTCTAGTTTATTAGCTGATCAATGAACACTGAAGCTCAAAGCAGTATATGAGTTTCAGCCTGCAAACCGCAATTCAAGCTGAATTGTTTTCTCATAAGGTGCCTTTGTAAGTGCCAGAAATGATAACTTGTTATAGAGAATATGCCCTTTCTTAACTTTTCTAAACTGGAGAAGAGAATCTGAGATTTACTTGAATGCTCTGGAGAAGAGGGTCACTGTACCATGGCAGCACTTTTCCACAGGCCTTGGTTACTATCAGAGAGAAGACTCAGCATAGTGTATTTTAAAAAACCCAGAGAACTGACTTCTGTGGTCTGGCCAAATGAATAAATTTTTAATGCTCCCCTAAAAATAGTCTTTA
>RCUC01112387.1:0-22313 GCA_003697995.1 Taxidea taxus jeffersonii | reverse complement strand
CCCCCCCCCAACCCGGACCATTTCCTCCTCGGCTCTCCCATGTGCAGGCTTCGCTTGTGGAAAGCTGCAGCCCTCTCGCGCCCTGAGTTCAATCTGGCAGCTTTTCTCCAGGGGAGGACCTGGAGGTGAGATGCCCCTTCTTCCCGGCCACACGGGCCTCACCCCTTTCCTCTGTCACCTCCAGTGACCATGATGACCGCTGGGAAACGAAGGAGGCAGTGTCCCCAGCCCCTGAGGCCCCCCAGCCCACTCCACCTGAGGAGACGGCCACGCAGGTAAGGCGGGCTCTGGTCGCTGGGGAGGGGGTGTGGGGGGGCTCGGGGCCCGCCTCCTCTCCCCGACCTGCCTCGTGTTCCCCACAGCCGCGGGAGACCCCAGCTCCTCCTGCCCACCGGCCCCCTGAGGACGAGGGGGAGGAGGACGAGGGGGAGGATGAGGAGTGGGAAGATGTGAGTGAGGAGGAGGAGGAGGAAGAGGAGGAGGTCGAGGAAGATGAACAAGAGGCTGATGAGGAAGAAGAACCAGCCCAGGACCACCAACGCCCAGAGGCAGAGGCCACCAGAAGCCCTACGAGAAGCCGCACCGGAAGTCCCACCGGTGAGCAGGCTGACACAGAGCCGTCGGGGCCAGAGAAGCTCCCGCCACTGCCCCAGGCCCCTGCCACGCCTTCCAGCCCCTTTGCACCCCCTAGGGACCACCAGCCCGTGTCTGACTGGGGTGAAGAGATGGAGCTGAATTCTCCCCGGGATGCCCACCCGGCCGGTGCCCTGTCCCCAGGCGAGGCCTGGGCTTTTGGAAATGCATGAAGCTAGCTGCTTGTGTGCGCGCCCGCGTTCGGGTGCACTGGCTCTGGGAACTGTCTGGGGCTAGGCCCCGGGACCCTGGGCGCCCCACAGCCCTGGCGGCTAGGGAGGACAGCCCATGCCTGTCTCTGGAATGCCCTGTCCCCAATAAAGAGTTCACATCCTCAAATGATATTCCCCAAGTGTGTCCTTGAACACCCCTCACTCCCCCAGGGCCTTCTCTCTTAGGGTGGGGGAGAATTGGGAGGGGTAGGGACTTGACTGGGCCTCCTCCTTCCCCAGGAGGTGACCAGCCAGCCCCTGCCTCCCTCCAGACTGGGCCCAGCCTCCCAGGAACCCAGAAAGCTGAGGAGGAAAGGTCTGACGCAGCTCCAGGTGGGGGAGTGGACGGCCTGAGGGGGCCAGCTTCCTTCCTCTTTTTCTCCCTCTGGCGCTGAGGGGAGGGTTTGGGGAGAGTAGGATAGAATGGAGGTGGGTACTTGGGGCTTAGCAGTGGACCTGGGGGTGAGGCTACAGTGCTAGGATCCAGCGAGACTGGGGCCAAGGTCAAGGGGGTGGAGCTAGGTGGAGAATCTCCGTCCTAGGGGATGGAGTGGAGGGGAGAGGGGGGCTGTGAGGAGGTGGAGCCGAGTCGGGACTGGGATTTGGAGGCAGACCCCCGGGTCTGGGGATGTCCTCTAAAAGTAATGGGGTGGGGCTAGGTTCAAGGGGGCGGGGGCTGAGGGCAAAATTAGGAACTTAAGTGGGAGAGGGGTAGGATTACGGATTTAACTGGGAGCAGGATTGGCGTTTTGAGGTCTAACCACGTAGGATAAATTAGAATAGAAACGCAGACCCTCCTGAGAATGTTGGGCCCAAGGCCGCTTCCACCTCCATCAAGCTGGGTTGCGATCCAGGGGCCTCCCCAGGAGCGGGGTTAGATTTTGGGGCAGAGCCAAGGGAGATCTGGTCAGTACTCTTCGTGGGCGAGGGCGAGAGGGACAGGTCCAATAGAGTGGGCGAGATGGGAGTCAGTTTATGCCCGTGGGAGAGTGAGGGGGGCGGCGGCTGGGGTGCGCGAGGACAGAGTTTAGGGTGACTACAATGATTCCATCGATTGTAAACAGGGTTCTGTTGGGGTGCACGCAGCTTGTGGGTCCCTTGTGAAGATGAGAGGAGCCGGAGACCCATAAACTACTTAGCACAGGGCGACTGCGGCCGGGCTCAGCTGGGATCAGAGATAGAACTGGACGGGGCGGGGTGGGGTGGGGAGACCATCCCCAATGCTGACTGCCTCTTCTTTCCTCAGAGGTGGGCACCGAGGGCCGGGAGACCGCGGAGATCACTGACTTCCAGAGGGTGCGTTTCTGCAAGGTGGTGGCTGCCGCTCCGCCACCGGGGGCCGCCCGCTGACCGCGCCCGCCGACCGTGGCCTCCGCGCTCTGCACTAACCTCCTGCCGCCTTGCGCCTCTGTCCTCTGCTTCCGTCACACTCCCGCCAGAAGAGGGTTAAATGTAAGGGGGGCGGAGCCAGGGACCGTGAACGGGGTGGGGCCAGGGCAATAGTCCAGTGTCACGCTTCGGGGGCGCGGTGGCGCCGGGAGGGCTGAGACGCCCCCGAATCACCCACCTAATGGAAGCCATGGGGTGATAGATGCCGGTCCCCGGGCCTAGATTGCTGCCTCCCGGTTTACATCGGGGGCCTGGCAGATAGCCGGTGACTCTTCCACTGGACTCGGAATTACCGGGCCACCGGCCCCGTCGCCTATTAAACGCAGTGCTTCCGCTAACCTTTGAACTGTGTTTCTGGCAGGGCAGGCTGGGTTGCTATGCTTGGCGGGCTTTTCCGTGGCGGAAGAGGCGGGAGGAAGGGGGTCTTCCTTTCTCCACCCCCCTGATACGTCTTCCCTCCCTCCCTCCTCCCGCAGGCCTCCCCGAATTCCTGAAGACGCTGCTGGGAGGGGACTGAAGCTTCCCCGCCTTGATGGGGTGGGGGCGGCAGGAGGGGGTTAGTCTGGATTCCCAGGCTGCGCTCTCTCCTCCCCGGAGACCGCTCTGAATCCCGTGACTTTAGGGAGAGGGAGAAATAGAGGGTAGTGGGGAGGAGTTGGGGAAGGGGCGTGATTGGGTTGTGGGGCCCAGCTGGGGCTTCGGGGGTGTTTAGGCCTCAGGACACTAAGTACGGAGGAGGTCCCGCCGGGGGCGTGGTTAGGATGCCGGGGCCAGAATTCTGGCGGACGGAGTTAGATCGCGGGATGGTCTTAGTTGTGGGATGGAGCGGCGAGAGCCGGTTTAGATGGGCGTTCCTAATGCGGGTGTGGGGTGCAGCCCTCGGTCGGGGGCGTGTTCAGTACGGTGCTAGAACTAGAGTGAGGCGGAGGAAAGGGGGGAGCCTGGACGAGAGACCGTGAGTCCAGGGAGAGAAGAGGTTGGTTTCGAATGCTAGATTCGAGTCTGATTCGGAGAAAGGCAAGTCAGAAGCGGAGGGGGCCTGCGGCTAAGGATGGGGGCGCTTTGTGAGGCTTGAACCTCGCAAGGCCGTGGAGCTCGGAGGCGGGGCTGGATACCTGGGAGAAGTCTGAATCCCGAAAGGGGATGGGGTTAGGGCTGGGGGAGGAGGCCAGAAAGGGGAGGGCGGGGCTAGCTCTGGGCGGGCTCGCAGGTAAGAGGTGTGGTCATCACACAGAAGCCTGGCGGTAGTCGGAAGCGCAGGGAGCTGGCTTTGCAGGCCTAGGGCGGGGTCAGAGCTAAGTGAAGGGTGGGGTCGGAACGCTAGTTAAGCCTTAGCTTGATAATGGTTGGCTGGAGACTGGGGAGGGGGCGGACCCAGAGCCCGGAGGAGATCCGCCCGTTCGGGGGCGTGACCATGCTGGCGGGGGCGGGGTTGGACGAGGGAGATTCAGAACGCGGAGGCGGTCCTCCGAGGGGGTGGGGGGCGGGGGCGGGGTCTGCGCGGGCCGCTGTGCGGGGCCCAGTGGGCTGCGGGGATGCGGGGCACGAGCTGCGTGGGCGGCGGCGGCGAGAGCCCGGGTGGCGCCGGGCTGAGCGAAGGCCCGCGGGGCCGCTGGCTGCGCCTCGCCCCGGTCTGCGCCTACTTCCTCTGCGTCTCGTTGGCCGCCGTGCTCCTCGCCGTCTACTACGGGCTCATCTGGGTTCCCACGCGGCCCCCCGCGGGCCCCGCCGGCCCGCCGCCCAGCGCGCCGTCCCCTCCGTGCGCCGCCCGTCCGGGCGCGCCGCCTGCCCCGGCGCCCGCCGCTGCCTCGGTCTCCTGCCTCCTGGGAGCCCCCGGCGGGCCGCGACCCCAGCTCGAGCTGCCGCGCAGCCGCCGCCGCCGCCGCCACAGCGACCCCAGCCACCCCAGCCGCCGCCCGAACCGTCAGACACCCAGAGAGACGCCGGAGGCCGCGGGGGGGCGAGGACCCGGGTAACCCTCCTTCCCAACCCGAGCTGGATCGCCGCCTTTCGAGAGCCCGCGCCCCCACGGCGGATGCTCCGTTACCCGGTTGGGCCCGGGCTCCCTCTTCATGACATCGCCTAGCGTCTCCGGAGTCGTCATCCAGAAGAATGGGGGTGGGGGCGCCAAGGGGAGCTGGCCCGGGGCCTCGCTCCTCTGCCGTCAGGCCGGGGTCCTCCACCATCTGGCAGACCCCATCCTGACCTCTGCCTCCTGACGCCCTCCGTAGGATTCTGAGCATAGAGCCCACAGCCCACCGCCCTCCTCTCTGACTCTCCGTGTCCATATGTCCTCGTGCAATAAATTCCAGCCCCAACTGCCCGGTGCTGTGTTGTATTGTTTGCGAGACGTCTCTCCTTTCAAGTTTGTGAGGGGAAGCCCTTACCCGCGTCTCATCGTCATCTCTCCGGCCCTGGGTGGATCTGGTGGCTTCTCCCCTGACCTGGGTGGTGGGGTGGGGGTGGGGTGGGTGTTCTCTCGCCATCATGTGGTTTTGGGGGCTGGGAGGAGGCTTCTTTGCAGTGGGGGCAGTTGAAGGTCAGACAGTGTGAAGGACTTCTCAGCTCTGCGTATACTTGGGGCAGAAGAGGGCATCTGGAGGGACGTAGAGGGTCTGCCCTCCTGTTAAACAGCACAGAAGATGAGGAGAGAGATGGGATGATTTCGGGCAGGAATTAGGGTTTGGGGGATTGTGACTAGTATAATTACAATGTCAGGGACAGAAGCTCAGTCACCCTGAGACATCAGGATGCTACCGGGAGGGACTGAGGCCTTCATTCTGGGGTCTGAGAGAGGAGGGTGGACAGGGATGGTAGTGGGCTTCTCTGCCTCCCTGGAAATCACAGAGGAAGTTAGCCAGCGCTGTGCTGCCTTTCAAGAGTACAAGTTCTCTGGTCTCCGCCACTCCTGGTGGACAGAGGCAGAGAAACTTAGGTCCTGCTGAAAGAGTCAAAGGTAGTTGAGTCTTTCTTCCTACCCAGAAGACTGAGGCCTGGCTCCCGGTAGGACATTGGACCCTATAGGCAGGAAACAATTTTCCTGTCCAGCCTCTTCCCTTGAACTGGAGACTTTCCCAGAAGAGTGAAGCTTAGCCTCCTCCCTCAGGCTGGGACATCTGTGGATGAGGACCGGGCTGAGTCAGTCATTCTGGTTGCCTACCTTCCTCCCTTCTACCCTTCCAGCACCACTTCCCAGAGGGTGTCTCCAGATGGAAGGGGAATGCAGGAAGACAGCGCCCCTTTATAGTTAGCACAGGTGATGGTTAAAGAGCACTGATTCTGGGGCCAAGATGCCCAGATTCAAATTCCTGCTCTTCCTCCTCTCACTGGCTGTGTGGCCTTGGGAAAGTTCCTCAACCTTTCTGGTCCTGTAAAGCAAAGATGATAATAGTACAGAGTTTCAGTGAGGATTAAATAAGCTAGTGATCTGCCTGCAGCCTTTTGAACAGCATCACATGTTCTTTCTCTCCACCCACTTCTGTCCCTTAGGGATTCAAAAACCCCAGCCTGGATCCCAAGGGATATCAACTCAGTCTGGAGCTTCTGGAGACCAGAAAGTGGTGAGTTGGAGGTGGGGACTGCTGCTGCCTCTCTGTTCCCCCTGGGCTGCCTTTCTAGCTTCCTACCCTCTTCTCCCCAGCTCCATTTCTCCCCATCCCTCTGTTTCTCTTCCTGTCTCTGTGTCTTCCTCCCCACCGTCCTCTCCTGCCCTCCTCTCATTGTGTCTCTGCCTCTTTGTCTTCCCCTGACCTGTCTCAGTGTAGTCTTGGTCTCTGTCCCTCACTCGACTCTCTGACTCACTCTCTCGCCTTTCTCTCCCTGTCTCCTCCCTCCCCCATCTTGCCCCCACATGCCCACCTTGCTCTCCCCGCCAACCTACTTTCCCATTTCTTCCCTGGTTCAGCCCCCTCTGCCCTATCGCCTCCCCTGTGTTGGTCTCTCTTCACGATCTCTCAGTCTCTTTTTTGGCCACTGTCTCTTAACTGTGCGCTTAACAAACATTCACTGTGCCTTTACGATGTGCCAGGCTTTATTTTACTTAGGCACTGGGGTCACAGCCATGAACAAAACCGGCAAAACTTCCTGCTCTCCAGGGAGCTGACATATTATAGGAGACACAGACAAAAAAATAGGATTAGTAACTTAGATATACGTTCTGTCCAGTCATAAGAAGCACCAAGGAGGAGAATAATCAGGGTCAGGGTGACAGAGCCGGCTGGAGTGGCTGGTCCCCGGGCAGAAGTGAGGGCGGGGCATGCCGATCGCCGAGGGAAGCGTGCGCCAGGAAGTCGGAACAGCAAGTGCGGTGGCCCTTAGGCTCAGGTGCTTGGCTTGTTGGAGGAACCACCAGGAGGCCAGTGAGTGCGCAGAACGAGTGATGGGGAGAGCGGGAGGAGGTGAGCCTGATGGGGAGAGCGGGAGGAGGTGAGCCGAGAGAGAAAAAGGGGGCCCATTGTGCAGAGCCTCGCGGGCTGCCCTGGGGACTTGGGCTTTTGTTTGGAGGGAGGTGAAGCCACGGGAGGTCTGTGAGCCGAGGAGGGACAGAGCCAGCTGAGGTGTCAACAGGACTCTCACTGCGGGTGGGAAGGAGCGGTACGGGGCGAGGGTGGGAGCGAAGCGGGGACCCCGGGGAGGAGCCACTCCCGAGGCTCAGGGGAGGGAGGGACGGTGGTGGCCAGTGGCGGGTCGATCAAGATGGCGGCCTGGAAGAAAAGTGAGTGGTCAGAATCCGTGGTGTGTGTGAAGCACACGAAGCATAAAAGTCACCATTTAAGCCATTTTAAAGTGTACGGGGCAGGGCACGGAGCACAGGGCTGTGCGACCACCGCCGCCTCCGCCCACCTGGTTGCCGCGAGAGGAGGGAGGGAAGGAGGGGCTGGGCCAGAGGGCCTGAGGCTGGCACGGGTCCCGAGGGAGTCGGGGCGGCGGGGGGGGCGGTGTGTTTCTCGGGGTCCTCGAGCAAGGGCCGCCCATCAGAGTGCTGGGTGGGGTGGTCGCGGGCTGGCACTAGTACCCGCCGTGCCGTCGCCGGGAGGAGCCTCAGGGAAGCATGGCCTTGCCCCAGCACGGTGGCGCCGTCGGACAGCTGGGCCCTCTGCAAACCGTTTCTGGTTCTTTCTGTGCATAGAGTCACCTCATGCCCGAGCGGCTTCGCAGGGCGCCTCCCTGAACTCCGTCCCATCCCTCCGAGGGCCGGAGGCCTGGCCCCTATTGGTGCGCTGAAGGGCCTTCCTTCAGTCTCATTGGATCAGTGCAGGTCACGTGACAGACCTGGAGCCAGTGCCTGAGCCAGGCGCCGTCAGGTGCGGTTGGTTAAGCCTTGGGTTCGGCCACTCACTGGCAAGTGAAGGCGGGATTACTCGGAAGGTTTAGGCCAATCAGGACCCATCGCTGGATCGGGCCAAAGCCGGGTAGACGTCCCGTCTGCAGCCGAGCTGCGAGGGGTGGGACTGCCAGGAGGGGGCGCCGAAGAGTCGCCGTCCTCCGCGCTCGCCCACGGCCCCGCCGCCACCTCCCGGGGCCTGGAATCCCAGGTTTACAATCCGAACTGGAATCGAAGGGCCTGCCCTTGCGAGGGGCCTGCTAACAGTACCCCTTGTCCCTTATCCACGGTTCCGAATTCGTAAAAGCTGTGACAACCGAAAAATATTTCTTTGGAGGGAATTTTGGCCCACGTGGTGGCAGGTGAACTAATAGGAGTTATTTACTTCCTTTATTTTATCCCCTTTTGGTGTGAATTTTCACACGTGTTTTGCTGCAAATATATGAACATGTCTGATGGCGAGGGGGCTGCCTCAGGCCCCTGGGAGTGTTACGCAAAATATAGCATTAGCTCAGAATTACCTTTCTAAAACTGGAGCAGTTCTGAGTTCTGAAATGCATCTAGTCCCCAGGGACTTCAGCTAAGGGCTCGTGGACCTCTAATCGGGCATGCTGCCAAACCTGGATTCATCTTAATTACTTGTTCAACATTTAGTTAATGGCTTTCGGAAGAAACTCATTTTCCATTGCAATAAAAAAATAGAGAATGGGGGTAATTTACTAAGTGCCCTTTGTTAATCACATGCTATTTTTAGTGTCGTGTGTGTATGCGTGTGTGACTGTGTGCCCATATGTGAGGCTGGGTCTCTTTGTGTCACAGTATTGCTGTGTGTGTGTGTGTGTGTGTGTATGTGGGTCTGTGTGAGAGTTTGTGTGAGTGAAGGCGTGTTGATCGTGTGTGTGTGTGTGTGATCTTGTGTGTGTGTGAGCACTGAGTTGTGTCCTCTACAAAATTACCCAGAAATTTTGCGTCGTCAGGCAATACCTCATACTTCCACTAGAGGTCGTCTGTCTGCTTTGGCCGGAAGAAACGTAAAACTACATTTTTTGCCTTTTATTTTATTTTATTTTATTTTTAAAAGATTTTATTTATTTATTTGTCAGAGAGAGAGCAGGAGCGAGCACAGGCAGACAGAGTGGCAGGCAGAGGCAGAGGGAGAAGCAGGCTCCCTGCTGAGCAAAGAGCCGGGTGTGGGACTTGATCCCAGGACGCTGGGATCATGACGCTGGGATCATGACCTGAGCCAAAGGCAGCCGCTTAACCAACTGAGCCACCCAGGCATCCCCATTTTTTGCCTTTTAATCGGGAATTCGTTGATTCCGGCAGAGATGTGTCAGGGATAGTTAGCTCAGGCTCAGCTCAGCTGCTCATAGAGCAGAAGTTCTCAAACTTGTTTCTCTTAGGATTTTTTTAAAACAACCTTAAAAATTATTATTATTGGGGCACCTGGGTGGCTCAGTGGGTTAAGCCGCTGCCTTCGGATCGGGTCATGATCCGAGGGTCCTGGGATCGAGTCCCGCATGCAGAGAGAGAGAGAGGAGGAAGCAGGCTCCTTGCTGAGCAGAGAGCCAGATTCGGGACTCGATCCCAGAACCCTTGGATCATGACCTGACCTGAGCTTTAACCCACTGAGCCACCCAGGCGCTCCTACAACCTTAAAAATTATTGAGGACCCCAAACAGCTCTTGTGTATGTGAGTTGTGCCTATTAATATTTAGTATTAAGTTAAGACTGAGAAGTTCAAGGGGCATCTAGCTGGCTCAGTCGGTGGAGCCAGTGGCTCATGATCTCTGGGTCATGGGTTTGAGCCCCACGTTGGATATGGAGATTATATAAAAATAAAATCTTAGGGGCGCCTGGGTGGCTCAATGGGTTAAAGCCTCTGCCTTCAGCTCAGGTCATGATCCCAAATGTTGCTGGACATTTTTGGACACTCCTTGAATTTTAGCATAAACAACATTTTAAATGAAAAGTGCTATGTTCGGGCGCCTGGGTTGCTCAGTTGATTAAGCAACTGCCTTTGGCTTAGGTCATGATCCCGGGGTCCTGGGATGGAGCCCAGTGTCCGACTCCTTGCCAGTGAGGAGTCTTCTTCTCCTTTTCTCTCTGCCTGTCGCTCCCCCTGCTTGTGATCTCTCTCTCTGTCAAATAAATAAATAAAATCTAAAAAAAAAAGGTGCTGTTTTCCAAAATAAAAAAATTTAATGAGAAGAGTGGGATTATTTCACTTTTTTTTATTTTAAGCATTTTATTTTATTTTTATTTATTTATTTGACAGAGATCACAAGTAGAAAGAGAGGTAAGCAGAGAGAGAGAGAGGAAGGGAAGCAGTCTCCCTGCCGAGCAGAGAGCCCGATGCGGGGCTCGATCCCAGGACTCTGGGATCATGACCTGAGCCGAAGGCAGAGGCTTCAACCCACTGAGCCACCCAGGCACCCCTACTTCACATTTTTTTAATTATTTCACATTTTTGAGAATACTTAATGTCTAGCTCAATAAAAGACAACTGGATTCTCAGAGCTGCTTCTGCATTCGATCTGTTGCAATGTTACAAGTCATGTAGCCTCTGGAAAAATTTGGGTGAAGTCCAGCCAAGTCATGGGAAGTCCCGAGAATGGGTTTTCCAAGCCTGTTAACCCTCCAACCACATCATCCTGAAAACTTACACGGTTGTAAAACCGCCTTCAGCCATCCAGATCCTGTACATTTAACATCTGGCGCTGGGTACAATTTCTGACAACATTCCCAGCACCCTCTTGCTATGTGGCCCATGGATCCTAAATAAAATAGTCTGGCCGTCACATAGTCACGCTGCCACTATGTAATGATGGTGAGTCCGTGGGCACACAGCTGGTAACTGTCAGTTTCCTCATTGGGTGATCAATAATGAAAACCTGTGTGTGACCCGCACATAATGATGTTTATTTAGCGCACGCATCTGGGAGTCGGCTGAGGGTCAGTGATCGTGCTTGGAAGGCTCTGCTGATCTTCGCTGACCTCTCCTCTAAATCTGAGGTTATCTGGGGCTTGACTGATTGGGGCTGGGCGTGGTTGGGTGGCCTGATGATCCTGACTGGGCTCTCTCAGGTGTTGGTGGGTAGGCTGACCTTGGCTGGCCTTGGCAGGTGCATCCAATGCTTGGGACCCACGGGCTATCCCAGGAACGTTCTTCTAGCAACAGCAGCTGTGTGAGCCCAACTGCATTTCAAGCCCCTGCTTGGGTTCCATGTGTCTTCCTCCTCCTGGCCAAGCAAGTTGCACGGCCGCTTGGTATAAAGGAGTGGGAAGTACGTTCCTTCCGAGGAGACGAGGTGGATGGAATGACGACTTCTGAAAGTAAGTTGAGCTGCACAGATGGTCCCAAGGCTGTCCCGGGGGGAGGCCGGGGGATGGGAGGACCAGGACGCTGTGCTCAAACCTGAAACCGAGAACCCAAGCCCGGGCGTGCGGGCAGGGACGGTGTAAAAAGGCAGTGATGTTAACATCGCGTGCCAGGGCGGGTAAAGGATAATTGACGGGGCGGTAAGCGTGTGAGCCGCAGGGTGCGAGCGAAGATGAAAGCCAGGCCGTCTGACTCTACCCCGGGCCGGTTCCCCTGCTCCTTTTGCTTCTCAGCCCAAACCGTAGGGAAAGCCCGAGTGTAGGCACTCTGGTTGGAAATCCTCATCCGGTTAAGGCTCTGCCTTCAGCTCAGGTCTTGATCCCAGCCCCATGCTGAATGGAGAAGATTACTACACACACACAAGGAAAAAACTACCTTCTGCCTTTTCCCCCTTCCTTTCTCCCTCCCTTCCTTCCTCTCTATCTGTTCTTTCTTTCTCCCTTCCTTCCTTCCTTGCTTCCTAAGTGGGCTTCACACCCAGTGTGGAGCCCAGTGTGGGGCCTGAACTCACCACCCTGAGATCAAGACCTGAGCTGAGATCAAGAGTCGGGTGCTTAGCAGACTGGGCCCCCCCCCCAGATGCCCCGAATTTGCCTATTCTAGATATTTCACTTAAGTAGAATGTTTCATATCACCTTTATCCTTCTGTGTCTGGCTCATGTCACCTTAGTGTGATCTCTTTGAGGTTTGTTCGTGTCGTAAGTATCTGAGCTTTATTTCTTCTTTATGGGGGCATAATATTCTATTTGTACCTCATTTTGTTTATCCGTTCCTCTGTTGATGGACACTTGGGTTCCCACCTGCTGGCTATTGTGAACAATGCTGCAATGAACATTGGCATGCAAGGTTCTGTTTGATTCCCTGTTTTCAAGTCTTTGGGTTATATATCTAGGGCTGGCATTGCTGGGTCATATCATAATTCTATGCTGAAGTTTGTTTTTTTTTAAGGTTCTGTTTGTTTATTTGACAGACAGAGATCACAAGCAGGCAGAGAGAGAGAGGAGGAAGCAGGCTCTCTGCTAAGCAGAGATGTGGGGCTCGATCCCAGGACCCTGAGATCATGACCTGAGCTGAAGGCAGAGGCTTTAACTCACTGAGCCACCCAGGTGCCCCCTATGCTGAAGTTTTTGAGGGACTGCCTGTTTTCTGTAGGAGCTGTAGCCTAAGACCTTTTAAATCCCTAAATTCCCTGTGTTAGATACCTTTATGCTTAAAATACCTAGAGTGGTATATATATATATTTTTAAGATTTTATTTATTTGATGGAGAGAGGGTGAGAGAGCACAAGCAGGGGGAGCAGCAAAGGGAGAGGGAGAAGCAGGCTCCCCGCTGAGCAGGGACCCTGATTCGGGGCTCCATCCCAGGACCCAGGGTCACGACCTGAGCTGAAGGCAGATGCTTAACCAATTGAACCACTCAGGCACCCTGGGCTTGTTTTCTCCTTAGATTTATATGAAAGAATAGGATCACAGCTGTCCACCAGTGTCACAAGTAAAACAAAAAGATTGGCCCCCAAACCACCCTCTCCACCTACACCCTTTGCCCTGGGACTTTGCGGTTCTTGTCCTCAGTGTGGGGAATCGGTTTCCCCACCCCTTGATTTGGGCTGGCCTTGACCAGTAGAAAGTGATACGGTGTCAGTCTTGAGTCTGGGTCTCAAGAGTCTGTGTCTTCTGTTTGTTCTCTTAGAAAGTGTCCGCTCTCGTGCCAGTCGGCTTGGGCTCACCTGCTGGAGGACAAGAGGCTGTCCTAAGTCACCCAGCTGATATCCTGCCCAGAGACAGAGCCACCTCCCGACCCCAGCTGAGGGCACATGCGTGGATGAGCTCATCCACGGCCAAAAGACCCATCCAGCCAACCCACAGACCTGTGAACAGCAACAAAGGTATTGTTTGAAGCCATTCATATTTGGAGATATTTATTACATGAGGGCTTCTAGAGTGAATTACCAAAGGCCGAGCGGCCAAAACAGCGAATATTTATTCTCATGGCTTTGGAGGCTAGAAGTCCATGATCAGGATGCCAGCAGGTTCCCGCGTCCTGGTGTGCAGTCGGCCATCATCTCGTGGTGTCCTCCCGTGGCAGAAAGAGTGAGAGTCCCCGAGGTCCCGTGTGTAAGAGTACTGACCCTGGGGGCGTCTGGCTGGCTCAGTCAGTGGAGTGTGTGGCTCTTGATCTTGACATTGTGATTACAAGCCCCACGTTGGGTGCAATGGTGACCTAAAAAAAAATAAAATTTCGGGGACACCTGGGTGGCTTAGTTGGTTGAGGTCCAACTCTTGGTTTTGGCTCAGGTCATGATCTCAGGGTCATGGGATGGAGCCCTGCATCAGGCTCTATGCGCAGCATGGAGTCTACTTGTGATTCTCTCCCTCTCCCTCTGGTCCTCCCCTTGCTGGTTCATGTATGATCTCTTGGATAAATTAAACCTTTGAAAAATAAATCTTTTTTAAAAAATCAAGGCACTGATCCCATTCATGAGGGCTCAACTCTTGTGATTTGATCACCCCAAGTCCCTGCTTCCTGATTCTATCACACTGGGGGATAGGGTTTTACCATACAAATGTGGGGAGGGACACAAATATTCAGCTATAACAACAGCAATAGTTAACTGATATACCCTGGGCTCTTCATAGCTCCTCTTAGAGTGACAGTAAAGGTCTGGCAACATGTTTAGCCTTTGTCATCCAGTTCTCTTTCAGGGTGATGCCCAGAGCCTGAGAAATCTCTCTGTTGCCTATCCTTGCTGCCCAGGATGCCTGAGGCTCAGGACTATAAGTGACTGAAAATTTACTATCAGAGGACAGAAGCAATGTAGGTGACCGCCTAGGAAGTGCTTGCTCTGAATTTGATAAGGACCAAGGGGAGTGTCTCTTGTTATCTGCTTTCTGCTTGAGACTTTCTGATGTCCCCCACTTCATTGTGATAAGAAGAATCAAATGTGGTTTTTGTCAAGAGAGAAGGGGCAGCGGTAACTCTGGAAGCTCTTATGGCAAATTGTCAGGCAGGGGCAGGAGGGGACAGAGGGGACAGTGTAGGTGGGAGGGTGGGAGCTGAGCTGGCACTGAGATATTGGGGGAGAGGGGCTGTTGTGGCACCTTGGGTAGTGGGGAGTCTCTGAGGCCAAATGTGAAGGAGAAATGGGGGTGTGAAGAGATGTCAAGAGATGGGGAGATGGAGGGACACCTGGGTGGCTCGGTTGGTTGAGCGTCTGACTCTTGATTTTTGGCTCAGATCACAATGTCAGGTTTCCAGGATCGAGTCCTGCATCAGGCTCCTTGCTCAGCAGGGAGCCTGCTTCTCCTGCTGCTGCTCTCCCTGCTCATGCTCACTCATGCTCTCTCAAATGAATAAAATCTTTAAAAAAAGAGAGAGATGGAGAGATGGAAATATGGAGAGAAATGGAGGGAGAGAGAGAGGAGGGGCTGAACATGCCAAGGTTTCATTCTCGAGATGTGCTGAGGGCACATCAATTCTACTTTAATGAAGTTTAAAAAAATAGCACATAGCCATTCCGTTACATACTCCGGTGGATTTAGCAAGAAACGAATTATGTGACTTGCTCCGGTTTTGCGTCCTCAGCTTTCACTCAATTCCACAAGCACTAGAGTCATTTAAAAAGCTTCATTATGGGGGCACCTGGGTGGTGCAGTCACTTGAGCGTTGGACTCTTGGTTTCCGCTCAAGTCATGATCAGGGTCGTGGGATCCACCTTGCATCTGGCTCTGGGCTCAGCAGGGGAGTCTGCTTGAATTCTCCCTCTGCCCCCCCCCATAAAGAAATACATCTTTAAAAAATAAATAAAAAGCTTTACTATGGTGAGGTGTTTCTCACTTGATCATAACATTCTGACAACAACCCTATGCACTGTATATTTTTTCCCCTCGTTTTAGAGACGCGGGATGAGTGCAGAGTGGTCAAAAACCTGTCACATACAAAGGTTTATCGGTCTGCAAAGACCTCCGTGAATTTGGAATTCACTCAGTTTTTAAAACTGAGGTAAAATAGACACGTCCCATTACATTGGTTTCAGCTGTGGAACCTAACGATTCAGTATTTGTATGTATTGTAAAACGATCACCACAATAAGTCCAGTGAACATCTGTCACCATACATAGTCAACAATTTTTTTTTTCCTTTCTGGTGATGAGAACTGTTAAGATCTACTCCCTTAGCAGTTCTCAAATATATAATCTATAATAATAATAATAATAATTTATTATTTTAAGATTTTACTTTTGAGTAGTCTCTGTGCCGGAGGTGGGGCTTGAACTTACAACCGTGAGATCCAGAATCACGCACTCCATGGACTGAGCCTGCCCAGGAGCCCCTACGATACACTATTATCTATTATACTCATGGTGCTGCACCTGGAATCCACGGGATTTATGTATTTTATCACTGGAAGTCCGTACGTTTCGACCACCTTCACCCTGCTTCCCTGCAACCACCAATCGTTTTTTTCCCTGTATTTTTAAAAATACCCACATGTAAATGAGATCGGACAGTATTCGTCTTTCCTTGACTTATATCAGCATAGTGACTTCGTGGTCCATCTGTGTTGTCATAAATGGCAAGGTTTTTTGTTTTTTTTTTAAGATTTTATTGTGAGAAAGAGTGCATGTGAGAGAGAGTGGGAGAGAGCATGAGCGTGGGGAGAGGCAGAGGCAGACTCTCTGCTGAGCAGGGAGCCCAATGCGGGGCTTGATCCCAGGACCCTGGGGTCATGAGCTGAACCCAAGGCAGATGCTTAACTGACCGAGCCACCCAGGTGCCCCTCTTATCCGTGCTTGATGCATATCAGTATGTATGTCCTCCCCACAAACAAGATAAGAATCTAAGTGTGACTTAACCATCCTCCCCCCACCTTCCATCTACATCTTGCAATCCTGTTTTGACATCAGGGAGTTTTATCCGCACTTGTGTGGACAAGCATTTATTTTTGTGGTCACTGTTTATTTTGTTTCTCACCTTGTTTCTAAAACTTGTCACTTCCTCCTGAATTAACTCCTCTCCTTGTTTGTCCTGAGATATTTCAAAGAGGGTCTATGGGAGGGGAATTTTCCGAGTTTTTGACTATCACCTTCATTCATCTGGTTATACAATCCTTGTTCAGTCTTTCATCACATGGGGGATGTTACTGTGTTATCTCCTACCATCTAGAGTTGGTGTGGAAACACTGGATGACAGTCTGATTTATATTCTTTCCTGTGGGGGGAATTTCCTTTTTTTAAAAAAATATTTTATGTATTTGTTTCAGAGAGAGTGAGCGAGAGAGAGAGCATGAGCAAGGGAGGGGAAGCGGCAGGCAGGAGGAGAGCAGGAAGCCTGTGGGACTCGATCCCAGGACTCTGGGGTCATGACCTGAGCTGAAGGCAGATGGTTAACCAACTGAGGCACCCAGACGCCCCTGTATTCTTTAAAAAAAAAAAAAAAAAGCCTCCCATTTCTGGAGACGTTTGTGGTTTTCCCTAATACTTTGATATTTTAAAATCTGGCTAATATTTATTTTTTTAAATCTCTCCTACCCAATCTTTCTAGCTCATCATACAATAAACATTTTGGTATGAGGCATTGTGTCCTTAGTTCTTGGTTGATATTCTTAGTTATTATTTGTAATAATAATATGGCTTATAAAATTCTTAGTTAATATTTTTTTCCCATAGTGTGTCCCTATCTACTCTTTTCTGCAGAGAGATTCTATAGGCTAGAAGTTGAACTTAATTTTATTTCTTAAAAGATTTTACCTTATTTTATTTTTTATTTTCTTTCTTTATTTAAGAGAGAGAGAGAGTGAGAGTGAGAGAGAGCAGGAGCCGGGCGAAGGGCAGAGGGAGAGGGAGAAGCAGATGCCCTGCTGAACAGGGAGCCCGTTTCGGGGCTCCACGCTTGATCCTGGGACTCTGGGATCATGACCCAAGCTGAAGGGCAGATGCTCAACTGACTGAACCACCCAGGCCCCTGTTATTCATTTATTTATTTAAAAATTTTTATTTCCTTAAGTAATCTCTACACCTAAGGTGGAGCTCAAACTCATGATCCCAAGATCAAGAGTCCCCTGCTCCACCCACTAAGCCAGCCGGGTGACCCGGAACTTTCATTTATATCATCCACATACCTCACATTTATTACTTTGAGTCTCTCCCTCCCTCCGTCCCATATGGATCATATGGAGGCCTTTTGGGCTAGCATTTTGAGCTCCCTCATTTATTCTTGAGCTGTGTCTACCCTGCCATTTAGCACACCTACTGAGTTCTTTATTTCAGCAATTATGGTGTTGATATCCCTTGTCTCCAGCTAGGTTCTACCTTATAACATCCTCTTCTGGCTTGGAATTTTCAATAACCTCCCTTAGTTCTCTGAGGATATTTATCATGCTTGCTTTACCTGCCCCATTAGCTCCACTTCACTGTGTGTTGTTTCTTCCACGCCTGGCTGAAATATGCGAGCCTCCCGGGCATGCCAACAATTTGGCGCTTTGGAAAAGGTAACCATTCAGTCGTCTTTAAACTTGATAGTTTTACATTTTTTTTTTTTTTGAGCATTGATTTAGAAGTGAAGCAGAGAAACTGATTTCTTTTCATTAAAAAAAAAAAAAGTGCATAGAGAGTGAATTACTGCATCTGGCCAGAGAAGAGACAGTTTTCTGGTTTAAAAAAAAAAAAAAAGGAAAAATTGTCAAGGGCCACCGATGTGTGGTAGACACTGTGGTTTCCTGTCCCCACCTTGGTTCACCCACAGCTGGGGCTGATGGTTTCCAGCACAGAGTCAGCCTCTCAGTTCAGCTTTTTCTGGGTTTAACTTATTTGGACTTCAGGTGCGGCCCCCAAAGTGGGAGGAGTTTACGATCTCCCAAGTTGGGGCAACCCATACCCAAAGCAGGATCTGAGCGATGGCATCAATGCCCAGCTTCCCCATCCTTCCGTGGGAAGATCCTGAGGCATGTTCTGCCTGGTTCCTCACAGGGTCCCCAGCATTGAGCCCCAGGTGCCCACAAACTGTACCCAGGTGACTAACACACCTTTTATTGGCCTTTCGCCCTTCTCTTGGGACCCGTTCTCTACCTCTTCACTCCTGCTTCCTGAGATCAACCCCAAAATAAACTACCATCACCTAAATCATTGTCTCAGTCATTTTCTCTGCTTTTGGGGAGATGGAGTCCTCTCCATATCTTGCCCTATTTTTTTTTTAAACCATTTTCATTATTTTTTAAAAGATTTTATTTATTTGACAGAGACAGCGAGAGAGAGAACATTAGCGGGGGGAGTAGGAGAGGGAGAAGCAGGCTTCCCACCGAGCCCAGAGCCCTATGTGGGATTTGATTCCAGGACCCTGGGATCATGACCTGAGCTGAAGGCAGACGCTTAATGACTGAGCCACCCAGGCACCCTAAAGATTCTATTTTTAAGTAATCTCTTCGCTCAACATGGGGTTTGAACTCACAACTCCGAGATGTAGAGTTGCATTCTCCACAGACTGAAGTGCCCCTGACAGCAGCTTTTTTAGTAATCATCCCATACCGGAAATGACTCGAATGTCCTTCAGACTGACTACGGAAGAAACCGTCTGCCCCCCATCGGTACAGTGGAATACCGCTTAAGGTTAAGAGGGACTTTTGTTACACACGGTGACCGGGATGAATTTTAAACATATTGTGCTAAGTGAGAGAAGTTGGGTTCAGAAAGCTGTGTACTGTATGTTTCCATTTATAGAACATTCTGGAAAAGGCAAAACTCTGGTGATGGAGAAGAGATCAGTGGTTGCCTAGGGTTACAGGTGGGGGAGGGGCTGACTACAGAGAGACAGGCTGAGGGAGTTTTCTGGGGGTGATGAGACCCTTCTGGGTCTCATTTGCGGTGGTAATGCAGCTCAGGATTTTGTCAAGATGTACAGGACTGCATGTCCAAAAGAGTGGAATGTGTTGGAATAACATCAAAATAAATGAACACAAATTTTAAAAAGGTATGTTAGGGGGTGCCTGGGGGGCTCAGTCAGTTAAGCATCTGCCTTCAGCTCAAGTCATGATCCCAAGGTTTTGGGATCGAGTCCCACATCGGGCTCCTTGCTTGGAGGGGGAGCGGGGGGAGGGGGAGGCTGCTTCTCCCTCTGCCTCTCCCCTTGCTTGTGCTCTCTCTCTCAAATAACTAAATAAAATCTTTACAAAAATATTTTACCACTGACATTTTAGGATCAGAGATGCTCACACTCTTCACATTTGTGCTATTTTAGGATTAGAAACTTCTAGAAAGTTCAGAGTACTAATTACCACGTTCTGTATTCAGTCAGGCCTGGCATTTCTCATTGTGATCTGGCTTGGTTCTTGTGAAGTGTGTGGGGTGCTTTGTCTTGCTGATGATGCTCTTTTCCCACAGCCTTCCAGAGGCCCTCTGCCTGACATGCCTGGCCCCTGGCCTCCTCCCAGCCTCCCCCGCCCCTCTGCCCCTGCCCTGGGCCTCCTGTCACCACCTGGTTCCCCACTCAGCAGGGGCTGGAAGTTCTGGGAGCCAGTCTGGGCAGGGTCAGAAAATCCTGACCCTGGTTGGGTGTGGGCCCAACCACTGCTGCCAGTGGGCCCACCACATCCTTCCTCGGGGGACCCTGTGGCCACCACGTGGGAGCCTCAGGGTGAATGGCCAACATGGGTCTGGCTTGAGGCTTCCTGTGGTAGCTGGCAGGGTGGTGGCTGGCCGCAGCTGCTCCTTTTTGGGCCATGGAGGCTCAAGCCACATTCTTGGCCCAGCCAACTTCAGACACCAGGAGATGTGAATACAAATTAATGTGTCTCAGGGCGCCTGGTTGGCTCTGCCTTGGCTCATTCAGATCAAGGAAAAGCAAGTTTCCAGTCCCTAGACCCACTCGGCCCCACAGCCCTTACAGTTTCTGCCCCCCAAGAGGAACGTCTGTCTGGGCTTATGACAGCAAAATCTAGTTTTGTCTGTCCTTGAACTTCTTTTTTTTTTGAAGATTTATTTATTTAGGGGTGCCTGGGTGTCTCAGTCATTAGGCTTCTGCCTTCGGCTCAGATCATGATCCCAGGGTCCTGGGACCGAGCCCCGCATCGGGCTCCTTGCTCAGCGGGAAGCCTGCTTCTCCCTCTCCCACTCCCCCTGCTTGTGTTCCCCCTCTCTCTGTGTCTCTGTCAAATAAATGAAATCTTTAAAAAGCCACATTCATTTATTTTAGAGGGAGGAGGGGCAGAGAGAGAGAGAGAGAGAGAGAATCTCAAGTAGGCTCCACGCTGAGCAGGAAGCCCGATGCGGGACTCAATCCTACAACCCTGAGATCATGACCTGAGCTGAAATCAAGAGTTGGTCACTCAACTCTCTGAGCCACCCAGGCACCCATCTGTGAGTTCTTTATGGAGTCTAGGTACAATCCTTCGCTGAAGATAAATAATGTATCTTCTTGCACTCTGAGTCATCAGACCTACTACCAATTTTTTTTTTTTTTACTCTCAGGGTAAACAAAGAATCCCAGCACTTTATTTTTTATTATTTTTTTTAAATTTGTCAGATAGAGAGAGAGCATGCAGGAGCGAGCACAGGCAGACAGAGTGGCAGGCAGAGGCAGAGGGAGAAGCAGGCTCACTGCTGAGCAAGGAGCCTGATGTGGGACTCGATCCCAGGATGCTGGGATCATGACCTGAGCCGAAGGCAGCCGCTTAACCAACTGAGCCACCCAGGCATCCCCCAGCACTTTATTTTGAAACTCCCAGTCTTTCTAACTACTAGTAAGAACAAATCTCAGCAACATAAAAAAAAATCTTTTATCCTTCCTCCATAATTTCAGGAAAGCAGATATGATTCTGCATTGTAAAATTGCCCCTATGAATATTATTTCTAACAAAGGAATCTTTTTTTTTTTTAAAAGACGTTATTTATTTATTTGACAGAGATCACAAGTAGGCAGAGAGGCAGGGAGAGGGGGAAACAGGCTCCCCACTGAGCAGAGAGCCTGCTGTGGGGCTCAATCCCAGGACCCTGGGATCATGACCTGAGCCGAAGGCAGAGGCTTAACCCACTGAGCCACCCGGGCATTCTTCTAACAAAGGAATCTTTTTTTTTTTTTTTTAAGATTTTATTTATTTATTTAACAGAGATCACAAGTAGGCAGAGAGGCAGGCAGAGAGAGAAAGGGGGAAGCAGGCTCCCTACTGAGCAGAGAGCTTGATGCGGGGCTCAATCCCAGGACCATGAGATCATGACCTGAGCTGAAGGCAGAGGCTTTAACCCACTGAGCCACCCAGGGGCCCCCTAACAAAGGAATCTTATAAGACATCTAAAACTTCAGATTTTGTTATGTCCTATGTAAGTAGCTTAAAAAAAAAGATTTTATTTATTTATTGCTCAGAGAGTGAGAGAGGACAAACTGGGGGAGGGGAAGAGGGAGAGGGAAAAGCAGACTCCCTGCTGAGCAGGGACCGCCCCCCCCCCCCCGCCACAGGGCTCTTTCTGAGGAACCTGGGATCATGACCTGAGCCAAAGGCAGATGCTTAACCCACTGAGCCACTCAGACATACCTATGTAAGTAACTTTTAACCCCCCAAAACTCTGTCATTATGATCCATTGATAGTAAAATATTTACCTGTGTCCAAAGAGACTTCTGACTTTTCCTCAGCTCCTGGAAGGTAACTGAAGCCCTTGGAATGAAGCCTGATAAGACTGTCTTGGTTTACAGGGAGCCTTGGGCAACTCCAGATGGTCTAAAAATGTGATTTAAGGTGGGGGGTTTTGGGTCATGTGGTGTCAATCAGCTAGACCTCCAGAGGGGCTGGAGACTGAGACCAGCCATAGTGGTGACCCACCAGGTCTACGTGACCAAGCCCTGGCAAACACTGGACATCAAAGCCTGGGTGGGCATCCCAGTAGGCGACGCTCAGTCTGTATCGTCACACGCTGTTGCTAAGAAAGAGCTGTCTGTGCCTCTGGGGGGAGGACAAGTGGAAACTCTTGAGTACAGAGCCCTCCTGGTCTCTGCTCCCTGCATCTCTTCCCTTGGCTGTTTACAGTCTCTGTCCTTTGCATGTAATAAACTGTAACCATGAGCACACCAGTTTCCAGACTCAGAAGCGCGGGCAGTCTCGTGGACTGTTCAGCATCTAACAGTTGTCTGACTTAATAACGGAAGAAATTTATTGGCCCATTCTTCTTCTCTCATACATTTTCCTCTGCTAGATTTAAAAAAAAAGGTTTTATTTATTTTGCGGCGGGGGGGGGCACAAGCAGGGGAGAGGCAGAGAGAGAAGCAGGCTTCCCGCTGAGCAGGGAGCCCAATGTGGGGCTCGATCCCAGGACCCTGGGATCATGACCTGAGCCAAAAGCAGACGCTTAACTGACTGAGCCACCCAGGTGTCCCATCGTTTTTTTTTTTTTT
>ML098083.1:46477-71212 GCA_003697995.1 Taxidea taxus jeffersonii | reverse complement strand
CACCATTTATTGAAGAGACTGTCTTTTTTCCACTGGACACAAATGTCAAATATTATTTGACCATAAGGCTGAGAGTCCATATGTGGGCTCTCTACTCTGTTCCATTGGTCTATGTGTCTGTTTTTGTGCCAGTACCATGCTGTCTTGATGATCACAACTTTGTAATATAGCTTGAAATCATGCAACATAATTTTGTTTTTCTTTTTCAACACTTCCTTGGTGATTTGGGGTCTTTTATAATTCCATATAAATTTTAGGGTTGTATGTTCCAGCACTTTGAAAAATGCCATTGGTATTTTGATCGGGATGGCGTTGAAAGTACAGATTGCTCTGGGCAGCACAGACATTTTAACAATGTTTGTTCTTCTGATCCATGAGCATGGAATGCTTTTCTATCTTTTTGTGTCTTCTTTGATTTCTTTCTTGAGTGTTCTGTAGTTACTAGAGTATAGATCCTTCACCTCTTTGGTTAGGTTTATTCCAAGGTATCTAATGGGTTTTGGTGCTACTATAAATGGAATCAATTCTCTAATTTCTCTTTCTACAGTTACATTTTTAGTCTCTAGGTAAATGCAACTGATTTGTGTGCATTGATTTTGTATCCTGCCACATTACTGAATTGCTGTATTAGATCTAGTAATTTGGGGGTGGAGTCTTTTGGGTTTTCCACATAAAGTTTCATGTCATCTGCAAAGAGAGTTTGACTATTTCGTTGCCAATCTAAATACATTTTATTTCTTTTTGTTGTCTGATTGTTGTTGCTAGGTCTTCTAGTACTATGTTGAAGAGTGGTGAGAGTGGGCATCCTTGTCGTGTTCCTGATCTTAAGGGAAAGGCTCTCAGATTTTCCCCATTGATAATGATATTTGCTGTGGGTTTTTCATAGATGAATTTTATGAAATTGAGGAATGTTCCCTCCATCCCTATACTCTCAAGAGTTTTAATCAGGAAAGGACACTGTATCTTGTCAAATGCTATTTCTGCATCAATTGAGAGGACCATGTGGTTCTTCTCTCTCCTCTTGTTAATGTGTTCTAACACACTGATTTGATTTGTGAATGTTGAACCACCCTTGCATCCCTGGGATAAATCCCACCTGGTTGTGGTGGATTATCCTTTTAATGTACTGTTGGATCCTATTAGCTAAGATCTTGTTGAAAATTTTGGCATCCATATTCATCAGGGATATTGGTCTCAAATTCTCCTTTTTGATGTGGTCTTTGCCTGGTTTTGGGATCAAGGTAATGCTGGCCTCATAAAAAGAATCTGGGAGTTTTCCTTCTGTTTCTATTTTTTCAAACAGCTTCAGGAGAATAGGTATTATTTCTTTTTGAATGTTTGGAAGAATTCCCCAAGGGAATCCATCAGGTCCTGGAATCTTGTTTCTTGGGAGGTTTTTGATCACTATTTCAATCTTGTTACTGGTTACTGGTCTATTCAGGTTGTCAATTTCTTCTTGTTTCAGTATTGGTAGTTTATGCTTTCCCAGGAATACATCCATTTCTTCTAGGTTGCTTAATTTATTGGCATATAGCTATTGAAAATAATTTCTGATAATTGTTTCTATTTTCTTGGTGTTAGTCATGATCTCTCCCCTTTCATTCATAAATGTATTAATTTGGGTTCTTTCTCTTTTCTTTTGGATGAGTCTGGCCAGTGGCTTATCGAGTCAAGAAATGGACGGAATACTTGAACAGACACTTCTCAAAAGAAGACATACAAATGGCTAACAGACACATGGAAAAAATGTTCATCATCATTAGCCGTCAGGGAAATTCAAATCAAAACCACATTGAGATACCACCTTACACCAGTTAGAATGGTAAAAATTGACAAAGCGAGAAACAACAAATGTCAGAGAGGATGTGGAGAAAGGGGAACCCTCTTACACTATCGGTGGGAATGCAAGCTGGTACAGCCACTCTGGAAAATAGTATGGAGGTTCCTCAAGAAGTTAAAAATGGAGCTGCCTTATGACCCAGAAATTGCGCTATTGGGTATTTACCCCAAAGATACAGATGTAGTGAAAAGAAGGCCACATGCACCCCAATGTTCATATCAGCAATGTCCACAATAACTAAACTGTGGAAATAGCTGAGATGCCCTCAGAGACAAAAGAATGAATAAAGAAGATGTGATCCACATCCATAATGGAATATTACTCATCCATCAGAAGGGATGAATACCCAACATTTGCATCAACATGGATGGGACTAGAGATTATGCTGAGTGAAATAAGTCAAACAGAGAAAGTCAATGATCATATGGTTTCATTTATTTGTGGAACATAAGGAATAACATGGAGAATATTAGGAGAAGGAAAGGAAAAATGAAAGAGGAGAAATCAGAGGGGGAGATGAACCATGAGAAACCATGGACTCTGAGAAATAAACTGAGGGTTTTAGACGGAAGGGGTGGGGGGATGGGTTAGCCTGGTGATGGGTATTAAGGAGGGCACGTATTGCATGGAGCACTGGGTGTTACACCCAAACAATGAATCATGGAACACAACATCAAAAACTAATGATGTACTGTATGGTGACTAACATAACATAATAAAAAATAAAACAAAATTTTAATGTTAAAGAAATAAAAATAGGAGTAATAGCAGCCAACATTTACTAACAGATTGCTATGAGCAGGGTACTCTCCTAAGTGCTTTTCATGTATAAGTAACATTTACAACAATAACTTAATGAAGTAGCTAAGATTCTTCTCACTATTTTACAAATGAGGGAACAGACTTAGCAAGATCAATGACTTCCCCAGGGCCTCAATAGCTGATAAGTATAGGGTAAAGGGTCTAGTGTTTTCTGTCTTAAACCCTGCACAAAACTGCCAGAGGAAAAAAATACAGTATGCTCAGACAGAGAAAGACAAATACCATATGATCTCTTTTATATGTGGTATCTACAAAAAATGAACTCATGGATACAGAGAACAGATTGGTGGCTGTTATAGGCAGGAGCAAGGGGTGGGAGGAGATGGTGAACACGGTCAAAAGGTACAAACTTCCATAAGATAAATAATATACAGCATGTAATATACAACACGATGACTATAGTTAACAATACTGTATTGTCTATTTGGAAGTTGCTAGGAGAGTAGATCTTAAAAGTTCTCACTACACACAAAAAGTTAAAAACATGTAAGATGATGAATGTCTTAACTATCTTATGGTGATCATCTAGCAACACATAAATATATCAAATCATTACACTATACACCTTAAACTTACACAATATTATATGTCAATTATATTTCAATCACACTGAAAATAAATAAATACCCTCTGAAACTAAAAAAAGGTAACATCTAGCAATATGTACAAGAATATGTAAAATACAACAATTAAGCATAACAGCCATAAACACTGAATCTCATAAAATCAAATCACATGTAGAAACTACTAGAAGTTCTGAAACTGAAAAAAATATGTGAAAGACAAATGAGAAATTTCTAAGAACTCAGAGGGAAAATTCAGACTTTCAATTCAAATCTGAAGTTAGGTCTTTTCTTCCTTCAGTTGTTTCCCATTAAGGAAACTGCATACTTCTTGTTTTGACAAGGCTTATGGGCCAAGGAAAAGAAAAGGTAACAAGTACTTCCTGAGAGCTTCTTGCATGCCAAGAAGGTTGCACACACTCCCTCCGGTAGACCTCACAAATAAGAGTTGAAATGTTATTGTCTGGTTTATAGGGGAAGTCACAGAGGCTAAGAGAGGTAGCTGGGTCCTAGCACCAGTGGTAGATGGAAGACAGGCTTCCCTTCACTTCTGTCTAGTTCCAGAGCCCACAGGCACTGTGTTCTACTCTCAGCCAAGGAAGGCATTTTTGAGGGCCACAACTCAAGCACCGGAAAGGCCATGTCTGTAGTTTCTTCCACTAGAGAAAGCTTTACTTACACACATATTCATTACCAACTTTCCACTCTTCATCCCGTCTTTCAAGGGCTCCCACAATCTCCTTCTCAACTCCTCTCATTTTCTGTGCCCCATGTATCCATATTGTTTTCCTGAGGTAGTAACTGTCAATTTCCTCTTAGAGAAGGACTTGTGTCTTAGTCTTAAATGTGGGAGCATGATGTAAGAGCAAAGCAGAAAATCTTGTAATAATGATGTGGGAGGTGAGGAGAGGAGATGGGTGGAAATGCAGTGGTTTCTGACAAGTACTCCTCCTAAGGCCAGGTGCAGATGACAGAAACTGTTGCAGCAGTTGAGACTGCTCAGTGAAAATAAGAAAGGGATTTAGATAATTCTCTCTTCAACTAACTTTTTTCCCACAGATGTTTTCTTAAATGTATCCCTTGATATAACAATGAGGGAAAATGCACTGTTTCTGTTTATCTAAATGCCACTGAAACACTAGGACCCTCATAGCCAGGCCTTCCATACAGGGTTCCCAAGGTATATGCTACCCACCCCAGGAGGGCATCCATGTGCCCTACCAGTTGTGCCCATCCATGTTCTCCTACTAGTTGGTATCAATTATGGGCATGTGACCAGGAAATTCTTTTCAGGAATGGTGCCTAAACTCTTTGATGCTAAAAGGAGGGATGGAAGAAGCTTATCTTTCATTGGGTTCTGTGCAAAGCCATGCTGAAATTTGAATGATTCTCTAGAGATGAGACAGGGACAAATCAAGAGTCCTTGAGCCTCATGGGTGTGTGTGTGTGTGTGTGTGTGTGTGTGTGCGTGCACGTGTGTGCACGTGCGTGCGTGCACGCGCTCACTGAAACAGGAAAATATTGCTTCCTATTTCTACTCCAGCTATGTAAAGAGGTTATCTAGAGCCTAAGTCAGTGGCATAGAGCAGTGCTAAATTTATCAAACACATCTCTTTAGGCCAAGTTTAGAGGGAGAAGAGAGGAAAGAAAGCATGGTTTCTTGAAAATGGTCAGGACTGCCTTGTGCAAAATATTTAATAGCAAGGGAGGCTAGCACCTGAGAACAAGTCAGCAGAGCTCTCCACCAAGCAATGAAGGACTCTTGCCCTGTGACAGACAGGTAAGGGAGCCTCCTAGAATGAATATGCTTTGCAGAAGTGTTGCCACAGGCCCAGTGCCAGGGCACCACATTGACCGAGCAGCTGTCAGTCCTGCTCCACCTGCACCTGGGAGTCCAATAACCATAACATGAGATGCACCATGGAATCAGAGTGACATTCCCCTAGTACAGAGGCTTACCCCTCATTTATGGCCAAGTAGCAGCCCTGTTGCTATTTGCACCACCTTGATATAGCCTAGGTCTGCTGAAATCGGGGAGAGCAAAGAATTGTAAGAATTTAAGCTCTTAGGAACAAACAAATTAGTGTCTTAGCTATGTCAGGGTGGCCATAGGCCTCTCTCGATCTCATTCCATAAAGGATAGCAAGAATGTTTTCCCAGAGTTCTGGAAGAGATGAGGCACTGCTCCTTTGAAACCACTTGAACAAATGGCTAATAAACCACATTACATCTGAATGAAAGCATTGGTGTGGTACAGTTGGCGTATTTTCCCATGGAAATTTGGACCATGTCCCTTAACTTGCCATCAAAGATGGCTGGCTTTGGAGACTAAGCAACTGGAAAAGGAGAAGATGATTGTATGGGGGCATGAAGGAAGGTCTAAGAACAAATGCTACAAGTAGCCACAGAGAAATGTTACAAGTAGCCACAGAGGGGAAAAAAAAAAAAAACAGCAAGGATAGATAGGCAGACAACTCAATGTAGAAAAAAAGAAAGCCCACAACTTCACTTGGGGAAAAGCAGCCACCTATTATCTCTAACCCTTAAAACCATATGCATTAAACCTCTCCACTTTGTATGCGATAGTGGAGGGAATGACAAACAACCAGTAGTAACTCAAAGAATTCTAAAGGAAGAAGCATGCAATCTGAGGATATAGTAACTAATCTTAGTCTATATGTAAACTCATTTACTTAAATATTTTAAAGTTCGCACCTTGAGTTCCAGAGCCTGAAACAGGAAGTATGGTGCAAGTGATTTATTGCGGAGGTAGGGGGTGTTCTTAGGAGAAAGGGACCGAGGGAAGCAGAACTTAGTGAGGAAGTGGGGAGCTGTTAAGCGAGGATGTGATCTCAACTGGAGGCTAGCTTAAACCTGGTTGCATGGGGAAGCTCTGGAACAATGTTTTCAGAAGTATATCATTTAAGAATAACAGGCTTAAGTGAGATAGAAAAGCTCCTCAGATGACAAGATGCCTCTCTGAGCTGACAAAACACGGGGCACTAAGAGCAAATCTACAGGAAGATGCCCAGAACTCTGAGATTTTGATTAACAAAATTAATGCATTATGCTTGAAAAAAATAGATCATCAAGGAGAAAGAGAATCTTAGTTGTAGCAGGGCTGGCACAGCTAAAGAAATTGTGGTATCCAGAGATGGTCATCATGGAAACAGGGAACCAAAAAAGAGGGTCAGGGTCAAAATTGGCAATACCCACTCATCATGTCAAGAAAGGGAAGGTGCCCTCGCCCATGAACACAGCCAACCAGATCTTGCAGCAGGTCTTGTCCCAGTGGTGGAGATGGTGGCATCTAGCTATTGAAGCAGATGCTAGCAGTTATTAAAATCATCTAGCTACCTCCCCTCTCTCTGTTTCCTTATTCATAGGCAGCCTTCTTTTCACACTCGGGCCTCCACGGGAGCTTCCCACCCAGAGAGAATTTACTAACCACTGAAAAAATCAACCCTCAGGATTCTCATTATAAAATAGATATGGGCATTCTAATTTGTGTATCAGTTTCCTGTGACTTGGGTTAATGGTAGTTTCATGGGGTTTGTTCAACTCTAGATCCAGCCATATACTCCTCTTCTCTAAGAGTGTGATTATACAGGTTAAAGACATTCTAAATGGTGACATTTAGAAGTATGAGTTAATTTGCAGTCTCTGGATTTTCAGGCAGAAGGTCTTGACTTTGAATGAGTTCTCTCAACTGAGACCCTGCTCCCATCAGGCCTAATCCAAAGGCCATTCAGCTGACCCACCTAAGGTTACCTCTTTAACCACAACAGGAAGAGTAAAGAAAAATTTCTCTTTCTTTGTGACCATACCTGGAAAATGTTGCTTCAGTCTTTGGTATGGTTTTTTATTAATTTGCAGACAAACTATCATATCACATTGCCTCGATGATCACACAACTGGACATATCTTACTCAGGCTTTATGAAAATGGGGCACATGGCCAAAATGAAAGCTGATTTCATTGACTTTCTCAAGCAAGGCCATTGTGAGCCATGCTGGAGTCAGCTTCCCCTTAAGCCTCACCCAACAGAATATCCATCTACAGCCATATCTACTACACTGTAGGGGTAGACTCCTAAAAAACAAGATCCATGTCTTCTGCACACTTATGTCCCCCAAGGGTGAGGGGGATGTTCAATTAATATGTGTTGAATGGATGAATGGGCCCAGCACGCTTCCGTTGCGCCACTCTGCTGAATGGATGAATGAATGAATGGATGGATGGATGAGTTTAATGGGTAAGAAAAAGTTTAGAAACCAGTGTCATCGGCCCCCAAAAGTAGGGACAAGCGTGGCATATTTTGGAAAATTTTTCATCCCTCAAATGATTCAAATACCAAAGTCCATGAGTTAAAAGGTTAAACCTTTAGTTATCCACCCTCTCCACCCAAAATGGTTGATGAATCATCTGTCTCTTTCACTCTTTCTCTTTCTCTCAATCTTCCTTTCCCTGGGGGCCAAAATCTGCAGTTATAATTTAGTCATGCAGTAAGTTGATTATTCATGTCTTGGTTTGCTTGCAAAGGAGCTAGGATTGAAGCTAGAGAGAAAAGAAGAGTCAAGAAGCCATAATTTCTTAGAAATAGAAAATTCTCACTCTTTATATCCTACAGTGGCAATGGCATACTTGACCCAATTCAATACCACATCTCTTTCACCTTTTTAGAAAAAAGATAAGCCACCCCCCCCAAAAAAAAGGGTTGTTTCCTCCTCCCCTTCCACTTATATATTCAGCTTCCTTTTGGGGGGAAGTGAAAATTAAATTCAAGTGAAAATTAAATTCAAGTCCTATTCTAGAAGAGCCTACATGTTATTTTTTTTAAGATTTTATTTATTTATTCGACAGACAGAGACCACAAGTAGGCAGAGAGGCAGGCAGAGAGAGAGAGAGGAGGAAGCAGGCTCCCCAAGGAGCAGAGAGCCCAATGAGGGGCTCAATCCCAGGACTCTGGGATCATGACCTGAGCCAAAGGCAGAGGCTTTAACCCACTGAGCCACCCAGGCACCCGAGCCTACAGCTTAAACATAGGCTAGAAAATATTAATTTTAAAGATGGGCAAAATTTTTATTCAGTCTTTCTAGGACACCATGGTTAAACCTCTAATCATGGTTTAAAACTTCATCCAAGGTTTATATATAAATATTCTTTCCTCCTTCTTGTGTTTGCCTTTTGTCTTTTCATTAATGATTTATAACAGAGACTCATAAGTTAGTTTAATAATATGCTCATTTATCTAAAGTTATAATATCCTTGAAGGAATTTTTCTAGGCTTATAAAACAGATTCTGAGAGATTTTCAATGATTAAATGGAACCAATGGACCTCTAAAGACTGAAAATTCCAAGTTTCAAATGGTTTTCCAAGAAACTGAAAACATTTCCATTACTAAAAGTGTAGCAAAGCAAAGAATAGCCTATCTGTTTCTTTTGACGCCTCTTTGTGCAATGAGATCCATGTAGGAAATGACTTCACATCATCTAAGTTTCTAAAAGTGGCCTCTAATATGTCTAGTCTTAGAAAAGAACCAAATCCAACCTGCCAGCTTCCAGTAACCCTTTTTGATACTCTCAGTCAATACGCTTTTCTGGGGCCAGTAGCTTTCAATCTTGGCTGCACATTTGAATCACTGAGAGTTCTAGTGGGGGTGCCCCATTGACCAAATCAGAATTTCCAAGAGTGGAACCAAGATTTCAGTACTTTTAAATGTTCTTTGAGCATTGTAATGTGCAGCCAAGGGAGAGAACCACTGCTCCAAGCCAATGTTTCTCAAATTGTTTTCCAGTATACCAGTAATATAAAACTAGCTGAGAGGACTTGTTCAAAGTGCATGTCTTTGACCTCCACTACAAACCCAGTAGATGGGTATTTTGGAAAACCTTCTAATATAACAAACCCTACACATGTGATTCTTATGCACGTTGTATTATGTATTGCAGATTAGTTCTCTCAAATCCATTCCAATTCTCCTAGAGCAGTGGTTCTCAAAGTATGATCTCTAGTTAACAACACCATCACCACCTGGGAATTTGTTAGAAACACAAATTCTTTGGGGCCCCCACCCCAAACCTACTGAATTAGAAACTCTAAAGTTGGACCCCCAAAATTTTATGTTTTAATATACTCCCAGGTGATTCTAATGCATGCTCAAGTTTGAGGACCAATGCCTTAATAACATGCTGGATGTTAGAAAGCTAAAGAATACCTTTCTCATACTGTCTTAGAGCTCAGATCTTCTTGTGACCTGGCTTATGCCAACTAGATGTACCTTTTTAAGGACTGAAGGGTACAGATAAGAGGGAGACCACACACCTCTAAGCAAGCTTAGGAGTGGAGGTGGTTGCTTTTTCTTTGAGAGTGGTAGTGGAGGTTCCAGGACTTAGTCCCTACACTCATGGGTACTTACAACCAGGACACAGAGCCTCTTCTTTGTTGACATGAGTCAGCTGAGGAAGTGCCCTTGAGCCAAGAGGGGCAATGGCTTCTGTATCCCCAAGAGGCAGCTGAAGTACTGTAGTCCTAAAGTCAAGAGAGGGCAGAAGCTTCCTGAAGCCCCATCTCCAGATCATGCTCCACTAAAGGCAGAAGCTCCTTCAGTGGGCCAGTTCTATGGTCTTCTAGGCATCATTCCTAAAGCCATAGTTCTCCCCCAATTCCCATGTGGATTTCTCACATTATTGCTTACTTCACCAAAGCAACAAGGAGAATCTTCCTCCAATCTCCTACTACAGAGTCACATAATATAATGTAGTCATGGAAGTAACATCCCATCACCTTTGCCATATTCTATTGATCAGAAGCAAGTCACAGGTTTCCACTCACACTGAAGGGGAGGGGAGTAAGAGAAACGTGTGGATACTAGGAAGCAGAAAATCACTGGGGGTCACCAGATGTCTGTCTACCACATTGCTTCTTGAGCTCCTGTTAGGTTCTAAGCCCCACATAAGCACTTTATTTCCATTGACTCACCTATTCTTTTCAAAACTTTCACAGTAAGGGGTGCTAAGTTCTTCAGTCATTTGAGCGTCTGACTCTTGATTTCAGGTCAGGTCATGATCTCAGTGTCATGAGAGTGAGCCCTGCGTCAGGCTCCATGCTCAGTGCGGAGTCTGCCTGAGACTCTCTCTCTCTCCTTCTGCCCCTCTTCTCTCTTCTATAAAATAGCTAAAATAAATCTTTAAAAAATTTCACAGTGGATATTTGTGAATATTAGTGTTTGTCAGGTTTCTTGGCTACAGACTAGCAACAATAGTCATGGGTAACTTTAGTTCAGATATTTTTTTATTGGAAGGATATTGGTTAGTTCACAGAGTTCAGAAAAGACACCAAGCCTAACTTGGAGAATGGACAAAACGGAACAGTGGGGAGAGTAGATCGGGAGCCCAGAAATTAGCCAAGTCATACCATAGGAAGAATCTGGTCAGGATACCTCCACTACTTCCTCTCTACTAAACATCGTGATCCTTGCCTCTGCATCTCTCCAAGAATAAAGTTTAAGTCACTGCCATTTACAGAGGGTCTCCAAAGTGTTTGTTACTCATCAGCAACAAGTATAGTATTTGAAAATAAGCATTTAGAAATTTTATAGTACTCTGATGGTGTAATTTTCTCTCAAGAACCTAATAATATATAATTGAGGTTTGTGGTTTTATGACTTTTTTCATTTATTATTCATTTTTCTAGTGACTCATTTTTATGATTTGTTATAAAATATCAGTCCCCAGCAAATTGGAAATTTTTAAAACCTAGCCCTGAACACGGATAGTTTGTAATGGCCTAAACTGTCATAGTTGGCCTTAGCTTCTGACTTCAGGGGCGAACCTTAGAGGGAGTACCTGAGTATTGGGCCTGCATAGTGGCTGCCATCATGGAGTTCAATAACCTGCTATGTAGTTCAATGTCTGTGTATCTGTGCTGGAGCTTCTCATAGGTGGGCTCCCCAGATGTAAAAAGGGGTACAGATGCCAACAAGCCAAAAACATGTCAGAGGGAGTGGGGAGGAGGGAAAGGGAAATATTTATTTTAAGGAATTGGTTTACACTGTTGTGGAGGTTGGCAGGTCTGAAATCTATAAGGCAGGCCAATGGGCTAGAAACTCTAGCAGGATTTCTATGTTACAAGCTTGAGGCAGAATTCCTTCTTCTCTGGGAAATCTCAATTTTGCTCCTAAGGCCCTCAACTGGTTGGACGAAGGCCATCCACATTATCAAGGACAACTTCCTTTACTTAAGGTCAACTGATTGGAAGTATTAATCACATCTAAAATACCTTCGTGCTAACATCTAGACTAGTGTTTGATAAAACGACTGGGCACCATAGCCTAGCCAAGTTGACACATAAAGTTAACCGTTACAGTGACATATCCACTAAATTCTATTGACTGATTCATAGATTGTCAGGAATTGTGGTGGAGAAGTGGGGCAACTGTTCTCAAACCACCACACACAGAGGCCTGTGCTAAGTGACAATGCCTAGTCACTAACACTAAGTACACCATGAAGACCTTGACTGACTGGCTGGTTCCCTAAGGGATGACAACAGGAGCAATGTAAGGGATTAAGGAATGCAAGGATGAGGAATGGAGCATGGGAAGGAAGGGGCCACCAAGGACCAGGGTTTGGGGAGGCAGGCTTGAGAAGAAAGGGCAGTGCAGACTCTAGCTTATATGAGGTAAGGGTATGCAAATAGGCAGAGGGGCATACCAACTATAGACAAAAGGAAAAAACCTGGAGAGGAGGAAGACTTGCCCCTACAAGATACTTCTTTAATGTCATCACATTGGAAGGGCCAGCCTTGGAAAAATAAAAATAACCTGAAAAAATGTTAGTGAATCAGTCCACATTTCAAATTTCAGAATTTTATTTTTCTTATAGTAACAGATAGGAAGAAAATCAGGTTCTTCAGAAGAGAAGCTAGCCAAAGGATTATGCCCCCCTGGACATTTGAGATTATTTTTTGACTGGATTGTGTTTTTATTTGAGGCTCATTTTTTTTTGGTGTTTTTCTGCTGTTGGTATGGGTGTAGGTGATTCTAACCCTTCAGCACTAAGTATCCCCATTTTAAATAAGGGACCCAGTCTTCTATAAGGCTCAGCACATTCAGGTCGATAGCTCTACTTGCTTCTCTATTTTACTTTGAGCCAACACTGGACAGTGAGACCTGTCCCTGTTCACTTTGAATTCCATATCTGGACACTTAACCACAACTTGACTGCAAGAGTAAGGGAGCCCACTGGGTCTATTCTGAAATTTTTCCAGGCAGGTAGTTCTGGGTTTTACTTGCTTCCCATATCTCAGCAGCTCATGTAGTCACAGTTCCCTGAGTCAGCTGCCCCTGGAAAGAGGGAAGAGATGGGACTGACGTTGAGCTTGAAGTTCATGCTTTAAATTGAGAATGAACTGGTGGGGAGGTGTGGGAAGGAAGGGGCTCTTTATTTTCCCCAACTTTTTATTATGAGTGTTTTTAAACAAGAAAAGTTGAAAGAGTATAATACAACAAACACCCATATACTTACTACTTTGAGTCTACATTTATCATATTGCTATGCTTGCTTTATCTCATATCTATGCTTCTCCTCATGCTTCTATCATTTATGACTTTATCTTTTTGGATCCATTTCAAAGTAAAATGGAGTCATCAGTGTATTTTACTGCTGAAGACTTCAGCATGCATAGCATTAACTAGATGGAGCTGAGTTTTAGTAACCAAAAGTAACAAGAAAGCTTTGGAATCCACCCAAGGTGTGATTAAGGGATGCAAAAGATATTCAGTACAACATGGTTGAAGGCAATGATTGTAGAAAAATGAAATCCCTGGGAGGAAAAACTTATCTGTAAGTGCATTTCATGATGCTACTTGTCCCTTTCTTTGAAAGATATCCTTTTAATGTTTGTCTTTAGTCATATTACACATATATCTCTTTTAGCATTGCACTGGTGTTCCACTGGTATAATGCAGATAGTCACCGAGATTTTTAACTATTTGTTTGTATGTGAAGTTTTCATTATTAATGACTTTATTTCTATCATATTATTTATTCAGTAGCAATGTATATAGACACCTTTTCTAGGCAATTACTTGTATAATACCTGTATGCGTGTGTGTATATACATATATATACTTAGACGTTAATTTAAGTAAGGAATGTGGGAGCTAATATAGTTCCAGCCATAATAGAGGTGTACTAAATATCTAAGTATCTTCCTCCTTGTGGTTCCTTGTGACTCAGAAATAATATATTTCTTTTATACTTTGCATTCTCTTATTTTATTTTGAATTTTATTTTAAGGAGGCTTCACACCCAATGTGGGGCTTGAACTCACAACCCTAAGATTGAGAGTCCCATCCTTTACTGACTGAGCCAGCCAGGTGCCCCATGCACTCTTTTTTTTTAAATTTTTTAAAAGATTTTATTTATTTATTTGACAGACAGAGATCACAAGTAGGCAGAGAGAAAGGGGGGGAAGCAGGCTCCCCGCCGAGCAGAGAGCCCGATGTGGGGCTTGATCCCACGACCCTGGGATCATGACCCGAGCCAAAGGCAGCAGCTTTTACCCACTGAGCCACCCAGGCGCCCCTGCAATGTTTTATTTTAAAACTATTTCTAGTCCTTATTCTATATTACATACTTTATGGACAATACCCATCACCCACTTTGACTCTAAAATTTGCTTTGAGCTAAAATACCTCATGACTTTCACAAATGGCAAACAACCCAATTTTAATCTGTTGACCTAAGACAAAGTAATATTTTTGTTTTCAGGAGCCTTGGATTCAGATTCTTTTGAAAGCTATCACTAAGCCATTTACATCAGGAGGTAGCCTTAATCAAGGTAGAAGTATTTCTCATACTTTACTCATAATTAATCATCTACCAAACAGCAGGTACTACACTAGGTACATCACTGATTCCATCCATTGAACAGCGAGTTGTGGACCGCTTACTATGTGCCAGGCACAGTACCAGGTGCTGGAGATACAACAGTGAATAAGATGGACACGTGAAGCAATTTAAATTACAACTGGGACAAGTTTTAACAACAAGAAAAGTGGTATTTGGGATGGATTAAACAGGGAAAGCCCTTACTTAGTCTGGGAGAATGGAGGACTGTGGGGAGTATTCAAGGAAGTCCTTCCTAAGGAAAGATATTTTGTCTGAGACTTGATAGATGAGTAGCAGTGGGCCAAGCAGGAAAAAAAGAAGAGCATTCTAAGCAAAGAAGAAAGGATATTTAAAACCCTTGGTTAGGAAAGACATAACTAAAATCAAGCCATCCTGCTTGGAGCCTAGGAGCCTTAGGGTGCAAAAGGAAGCTGGAGAAATGGGCCGCGGCTAAATCATACAGTTTTAGGGGCAATGTTAAGCATCTTGGCATTCACCCATTCATTAATGGGTAGCCTCTGAAGGCTTTTAGGTAAAATTAGGAATGGTTTTAACCATAATCCAAGCATTATTAGCAAAAAGTGCATTGTTGATAAACACTTACGTTGTTTCCACCTTTTAGCTCTTGTGAATAATGCTGTAAAAATTTTGGCGTACAAGTACCTGTTTGAGTCCCTGTTTCTAATTCCTTTGGGGATATACCTAAGAGTGGATTTGCTGGGTCATATAATAATTCTATATTTAACTTTCTGAGGAATGACCAAACTGTTTTCACAGTGGCTGCACCATTTTACACTTGCATCAGGAAAGTACAAGGGCTCCACTTTCTTCACATCCTGTCAATATTATGATTATGATTATGATTGCCACTCTAGTAGGTATGAAATGGTATCTCATTGTGGTTTTGATTTCCGTTTCTTGAATGACTAATGATGTTGAGCATCTTCTCATGCTCTTGTTGGCAATCTGTGTATCTTCTTTGGAGAATTCTTTTTATTCAAGATCTTTATGCATTTTAATTGGTTTGTTTATCTTTTTGTTGCTGATTTGCAGTAGTTCTTTATATATTCAGGTTAGTAAACTTTTACCAGATAGGATTTGCCAATATTTTCTCCCATCCTGTGGACTGTCTCTATACTCTTTTAAGAGTACCCGTTGATGAACAGAAGTTTTTAATTTTGTCCAATTTATCTGTTTTTCCTTTTGTTGCTTGTGCTTTTGGCATTATGTAAGAGTGCACTTATCTTGATAAGCACTGGAAAATGTATAGAATTGTTGAATCATTACAATGTACGCCAGAAACTAATATAACACTGCATGTTAACTATACTTGAATATTTTTTTTTAATTTATGGAGCAAGAGCAGCATATTCACCATGCCCAAAAGTTTCAATGAAGTAAAAAACTTGACATTTTCATGTATCTGGGATGTGATTAGTAAAAAAAAAAAAAAAAAAAGGGGGCTTTGTTTGAAATATATATTTGAGAATGGGAATATTTTTATGTTATTTGAAGCCATGGTAGTCAGAGGAACACCTAGAATAGAAGATGTGGGCCAAAGATCAAGTATTTCAGCATCTAATGCTGAGAAAGATGAAAAGAGCCCATCACCAAAGACTGAGGAGTGTGTGTACCAGAAAGTGTGATGTACCTCAAAGAAACCAAGGAAAAAGAATATTTCAAAAATAAGGGAAAAAATTATAAGAACAAAAATAAGGATATAGTCAACAATGTGAAAAGCTGATGAAAAAATCAAATAAGATGAAGACTTTAAAATGTCCATTGTTTTTTTAGCAACAATTACTGGTAATTATAACAAAAGAAGCTTCAGCTGAGTAGATATAAATGTGGATAGGAATGACTGAACAATGAATTTGAATATAAAGGAATATATATCACCCAAGATACTGTCATGAAATATATGGTACACTTAAAATAGCTAAATCAGAAGAGTATAATAAATGGAATATTTACAAAGTTGTTGGCAGGGTGTCGGGAAGCCAGCAAAGGATGTTGATGCATCCCAGGGCTGGCAACAGCAAGGTGACCATTATTACCCTTAGTTCTGAGGGGGCAAAGAAGGAGTAGTTGCCATTTCCTAGAGACATGAGGTATAGGAGAGGGATATCTAATAAGTGTTGTCACCTTCTACTGAGAAAGGAGCTGACATACGGACAATCATCTGGCAGGAGCTGAGGGAATATATATCTTGACCTTTCTCGACTCTCTTCTCTGATCTTCTGGTAGGGCCTCCGATTTGGCCAAACCCAATTTGAAGGCAGAGGGCCAGGAAAGTCATTGAAGTCGACTGTTAATATCAGCTTTCTTGGGCATGGAACCTAGTAGAAAAGCACAGAGAGTAGATCTGGGGCAAACAGAAGACATCCGGCATGAACTGAGGTGTCTTATGAACAAAAGTTTCTGAGAAAATGAGAAATCAAGAGATCCAAAGAAAAGTGGAGGAATTATCCTTTCATTGGAAAAGAACCCCTCCCTCCTCGGTAATAAGAGGGAATGGAGAAGGCTCATCGTGTTGCCATTGAGTTTATAAATATGATGGTAAGAAGTCGATGAAATTCTGATAGGATGGCTTCTGTTTTCTCTGCAAAGGACAAACTATGTTATCTTTTAAGAGTAAAAGAGGTTAAGGAGAGGAGCAGAAATTTGAGAAAAGCACTGAGAATGTGTGGAAAGTAATGAAAAGAGTTGGAGGACAAGATGGCCAGAGAAATGAAGTCAACTGACTATACATACGCGAAGTCCAGATTAGATTACTGTTAAATAGCAAAAATTCAGCTGACTAAATGTGAAGACCTAATTGGTTTTATTAAATGATTCATGAATGGGGCAGCAGCTAGCAAATACAAAGGAGCTCAATTAAGCTGCAGAAAAAGAAGTTTTTAAAGGCAGAAAGGGAACAGAAAAAAGGAAATTTTTAGCAAAGGATCCATTGCTCTAGGCAAGGTTGCCCTCCTAAGGGGAACAGAAGGGGCCTACCAGTAAATTTCCTAGTGCTGACCATGAAATTCCATGTTGACTGGTTAAATGTGACATTCCTGGGGGTGGGGGATGTGAAACTGCAGTTAGGTTAGGTATTGAATCTTGGTTTAGTGACAAAGCCTTAACATAAGTGACTCCATTTTGGATCTGTGGTTTTCTTTTTAACACTAGTCACCTGAATTTAAACTGGGCATACCTCTGACTGCTTGTAGGATTATCTCCAGTAACTCTTCAAGTATAATCTTTTAAGAATACTTACAAATATTTGTTTGAATACAACAATCTCCCAAGATATGTATTATCTTTTTTAGCTTTTTTCTATTTATTTGTCAGAGAGAGAGAGAGAGCACAAGCAGGGGGAGGGGCAGGCAGAGGGGGAGGCAGGCTCCCTGATGAGCAAGAAGCCCAATGTAGGACTTGATCTCAGGACCCTGGGACCATGACCTGAGCCTAAGGCAGATGCTTAACCGACTGAGCCACCCAGGTATCCCAAGATAGGTATTATTATCCATATTTCACAAATAAGAACATTGAGGATCAAAGACATGAAGTGATCTACCAAAGTTTACCCAGTTAATCAATGGTATTCTAAGATAATCCAGCTTTTTCTGCATGATGCTGGAGTCACCTCACCCAAAAGAACACTAATAGGACTACAAAATCTTTTCCTACCAAAGTATAATAAGGAAGAAAACAGGTGGAACATCGTAGTCAAAGGAAGACAGGAAAATAGAAAGCAAGTGTGTGAGGAGGAACGGAAGATAAATGTCATACCCAAGACAATCCCTTGGTCAGTGGTGCTCTGGGTCATTGAGTCATATGTAAAGCCCTTCACATGAATAATTGGTCTCATGCACACTAGAGTATGCATAGAAAGAAAGCTGATCAGAGGATAGCACACGTTTTTATCTGGTTTGTGTTACTTGGTCATAAAGGATGATCATCTAATTCCCAAACTAAAACATTTTGAAGAATTAAACATTTGAGGAATTACAATTGCATGGTTTTTGACATATTTATTTCTTGACCAACAAAACTGGACTAATTTCATTGGTAAAATTTAAAAATGTTGGGGCACCGAAGCAGCAGAGCCAATTGAGTGTCCAACTCTTGGTTTCAGCTCAGGTCATGGTCTCAGGGTCATGAGGTAGAGCCCTACACTGGGCTCCCCACTCAATGAAGAGTCTGCTTAGGATTCTCTCTCCCTCTCCCTCTGCCCCTCCTGCTCATGGACTCTCTCTCTCTCAAATAAAGAAATCTTTTAAAAAAAAACTAAAAAGTGCTATATTTTAAATATATTTAAATATTAAATTCTTTTAAAAAATAACATTATTTCCGTGCAAAAGACTTTTCAAAATGATTTTTCAAAATAAAAAAATACAGGGGCGTCTGGGTGGCTCAGTGGGTTAAATCCTCTGCCTTCAGCTCAGGTCATGATCTCAGGGTCCTGGGATCAAGCCCTGCATCAGGCTCTCTGCTTAGCAGGGAGCCTGTTCCCTCCTCTTTTTCTCTCTGCCTGCCTCTCTGCCTACTTGTGATCTCTGTCAAATAAATAAATAAAATCTTTAAATTATAAATAAAATACATAAGAACAATAATTATTCTGGGTAAATACACATGCACTTTAATCAATTTATTAGCAATATCCATTTGTAATATGCTTTTGACTTTTTTTCAGAAAATGTATCTTTTCAATAAGGCTTAATAACATTGCCTGCAATATTATCTGAGGTTATAGTTTATAGCCAATACATTTGAAATTTTTGATAACTTCTTATTCTTTTATGAAAATTTTAGTATTTTTAATTGAGAAAATATTCTTATAGATGTTAAAGTATCTGGTAAATCTAGAACAACTTCTGTTAATCAGAGAGTATTCTCAATTCTGATTCTTTTAACTGAAAAATGTACAAACATTTTGAAGAGTACTATCTTTTTGTTTCCATTTAGGGTCCTTCAGTAAATATTTTTATAAGCTAAAACTCATTAAATAAATTCTCTCAATTTATGATTCTTTTGAATGGTTCACCAAATTTTAACACTGCCAAATCAAGGCTGTTCCAAGTTTCTTCTCTTTCAGCACAGATTATAAACTTCCCTAATTAGAAATAAGAGATGTATCAAGTCAAGATGTTACAAAGTGCAGTTGTAGAATATCGAAGTTAAACTGTATGCAGTTTTGGACTCTCATGATAAAATCTGTTCAATGATAAATGATAAGTTTCAGTATCTTCCCAAATCCCAGCTTTATTTTCATAATTGCAATTTGCTGAGGGCTTAAAAAGCTGAAATTTTGGGAACTTCAGTCCTTGAGTATTTTGATTAAAAATCTCCAAATGCTTTTGAACAAAATGCAAAGAACTTGTTGCAATAACTGTCAATACTCTGTAGGGCACTTGAGTTAATTAACAGTGTACTTCTACAAAGGCTCAAACATTTTAAAAATCTGAGACATGACAAACAAAACCAGAATCATATACCGCCATGTTCCATATCAGAATTGTCACAGAAGTTTGTAATTCAATTGTTCTAAATGCATATATGTGTATGTAAATAGACTTGTAACTGTTAACAGCTAGAGCTTCTCTTTCACTTGGTGGAGTATTGCAGTGTAGAGGTAATGATAAATTATATATGCTCCACAACCAGTCCCAAGTGTATTTCTGCCCCATAGGTTTCTTTCTTTCTTTTTAAGATTTCATTTATTTATTTCAGAGAGAGAAAGAACACGAGCTAGGGTTGGGAGGGGTTAAAGAGGGGTAGGGGCAGAGGGACAAGCTGACTCCCCACTGAGCAGGGTGCCCACTGTGGGTCTGGATCCCGAGACCATGAGATCATGACCCCAGTCGAAGGCAGATGCTGAACCAACTGTGCCACCCAGATTTCTTAATTTAGTAAGAATATTGTTTTTGCCAAGATAATTATATTCCATCTAAATCTGTATTTGTGGGATGCCTGGGTGGCTCAGTCTGTTCAGCATCTGTCTTCAGTGCAGGTCATGGGCCCAGAGTGCTGGGATGGAGTCCTGAATTGGGCTCCCTGCTCAGCAGGAAACCTGCTTCTCCCTCTGCCTGCTCTGCCTGTTGCTTCCTCTGCTTGTGTTCTCTCTCTGACAAATAAATAAATAAAATCTTTAAATAAATAAATAAATTTGTATTTGTGTCATCATCACAACAAAATAATTTTATCTTCAATATTGGATTTTTTAAAAAAAGATTTTATTTATTTGACAGACAGAGATCACAAGTAGGCAGAGAGGCAGGCTGAGAGAGAGGAGGAAGCAGGCTCCCTGCCGAGCAGAGAGTCCGATGGCGGCCTCAATCCCAGGACCTGAGATCATGACCTGAGCCAAAGGCATAGGCTTAACCCACTGAAACACCCAGGCAACCCCAGTATTTGATTATTTTTATTTTTATTTTTATTTAAACATATAATGTAACCCCACCACCCATTTTGATTTTTAACCTGAATTTATATATAAGCATTTTAAACTGAGATGTTTTACCTATAACATAATGAACTTTCAAAACCTTGTCTTCGGTTGCATAGACTTGATGAAAAAATTAAGCCATTACTGAAATTAGCCAATTTTCATTTTGAAGCATCTAATGTCACTAATATAAAACTGGCCTCATTCAACTGTGTGCAAAGAGCTTCTTCTGTTAATGGAGCCAACCTGTTAACAGTTATCCCTTCGCTCTTTATACGTGCAAAAGAAAACATGGAATTGAAAATGAATGAAATTAATTTAGAGGACTTGCCATTTGATCTAATTGGAAAGCCAGCTTCACAGATTGCCACGCAAATTCACCTCCTGCAGCTAACTTTTGAAATATATGTTGGTGTTTTCTAAGCAGGTTTGAGTTTTCTGGTTTTCACATAGTCAGTGATATCACTATGACTTCTAGGTGGAAGGTAAATGTTGACATATGATTTTGCGCAGGTTACACATTCACCATCTGTTTTTTGGGGGGGGAGGATAAAAATTTACTAGTTATTTATAAAACATTTACTTTCTCTGTCAATTCATTGCCACAGAAAATTCATTGCTGTAGAGAGGGTCTATTTGCAAAATTAAAAAAAATTACCAAACAAAACAAGTAAATAGCTGTAGATTTACACCTTAACATAAATAATACAACTGTAGCATGAGTGTTCTGTTTTCTTTTTGGGCTGTGGAAGGGATTGCTGAGGCTCCATTTCCCACATGCATTTCACTTATAGTTAACCCATGGTATTTCATATTTCCTACTGACCCTTTGGACTGGCAACTTTATGCATCTTTTTTTAAGAATTATTTTTTTTCTCTGAGAAACAAGCTGAGGGTTTTGGAGGGGAGTGGTGTGGGGGGCTGGGTGAGCGTGGTGGTGGGTATTATGGAGGGCATTAAAATAATTATTTTTTAAGATTTTATTTATTTGAGAGAGAGAGAGAGAGCACGAGAGTGCATGCACACACGAGTGGGAGGGGCAAGGGCAGAGAGAGGAAGAAGCAGACAACCCGCTGAGCAGGGAACTCAAAAGGGACTCCAACTTTACACATCTTGACTTTGGCACAGGCCACAGCACAAGTGGCTGGTCCACTAAAGAGCAAATGGATTAGCATCAAATACATCACCGGGGGTTAGCGATCTTTAACTGATGGAGTCTGAGAGAACTTGGTTCTACAAGCAAGCAGCAGGCTGTCCTTAAAAAGGGGGTGTTTGTTATATTGCATCTGGAAAGAATTGTCATTTTTTACATTTAACCACGTGTTAAAGTGACAAGTCTGCACACTGCCCATTCATCTTACACACCACTACTTGAGACATTTCTTTGCTTCAAAATCTCTTTTACCTGATGTTTTCTTTTTAAGTAGGTGCCACACCCAGCGTGGAACCCAATGCAGGGTTTGAACCCATGAACCTGAGATCAAGACCTGAGCTGAGATCAACTGTCGGCCGCTTAACTGACTGAGCCACCCAGGCGTCCCTGCCTGATATTTAATGTCTACTCCTGCTTTGTTGTTGCTGTTCGTATCTGCACGGCACACCTTCTTCGGTCCTTTTACTTTCAACCCACATGTGCCATTGGATTTAAAGTGAGTTTCTTGTAGGCAACATACAGTTAGGTCATAGGCTTTTTAACCACTCCACCAGTCTCTGTTTTTTTAATTGATGTATTAAGACTATTCACATTTAAAGTAATAATGAGTTAGGGCTTCTACTTCCATTTTATTATTTGCTTCATTTATTGCCTATATTTGTCATCCTTAGCCTTCCAGTAGGTTATTTGAACATTTTCAAGTTTTATCTTGATTTATTTAATTTATGATTTTTCCTTCAAAGAAAATGAAATACTGATAAATCTAACAAAACATGTACAGCATCTGTATCCTGAAAATTAAAAAATGTTAGTGGAAGAAATCAAAGAAGAATTAAATAAAATGTGTTCATGGGTCGGAAGACTCAACATAGAGGGACACCTGGGCTTCTCAGTTGGTCAAGCGTCTGACTCTTGATCTCGGCTCAGGTCCTAGTCTCAGAGTTGTGAGTTCAAGCACCATGTTGGGCTCCACACTGGGCATGGAGCGTACTTAAAAAAGAAAAAAAAAAAGAGGACTCAACCTAATAAAAATGGGAATTCTCCTGAAATTGATCCATATATTAATGCAATATTTATCAGAGTTTCAGGTGGGAGCTTTATGGACCTCGAGAAGCATATTCTAAGTTCATACAGGTTGACACAGAACCTAGAATAACTAAAACAATCTTGGAAAGGAAGAACAAAGCTGGTAGAACCACTCTAGGCTATGCTAAGTCTTAACTATATGGCTATAGTAGTCAAGACAAGGGTAGTATTGGCAGAGGAACAGCCTCATGGGTCAATGGAAAAGAATAGAGAAACCAGAACTAGACCAACATGAATATGTCCAACTGGTTTTTGAAAAGGGTTCTGAAGCACTTGGTAACAAACTCTCTAAATCCCCTTTTGATGCTTGACTGTGAACAGCTTTCAGGTATCGCCTATTCCTTTTCTTCTTTGGCCCTACCTACATCTGGGCATGCTGATAAGGAAGACTAGGCACTTGCCTCCCTTGGCACCTCCAGGAAGGTCAGATTAGGAAAACCTGCCCACACCTGGGCATTCTCACCCAAGCCCCAGCCCCTAATCATAATAAAATCCAAAGCCACTTATCTTTCCCTTGAGTTAAGCCATTCTGACGGGCTTGTGTGCTTGCCCTACTTTCCCCACAAAAAGTCCTATCACGTGAACTCTTTCCATACTGTCTTACTGTATGCATGTGGTGTCAGCAGTCTCACATCTCAACCAGCTTTGGAGGCAGAGGTGATCCCACTCACCACAAAACAATGGTTGCTTTGAGCAGAATTGTGCAGCCTATCCCTACACATTTATCAGAATCACTCCAATAAAAAAAAAGTAGTGATCACATCGAATGTTGGCAACAACGCAGAGAAAACTGGGTCTCTCATACACTGTTGGTGGGAATGTAAAATAGTACAGGCATTCTGGAAAAGACTGTGGTAGTTTCTTTTTAAAAAACCAAACATGTGCTTACTAGACAACCTAGATATTACATTCTTGGGCATTTATCCCAGAGAAATGAAAATGTATGTCCACACAAGGACTCGTACTCAAATAAGCCGTAGCATCTTTATTCGTAATAGCCCGAAGCTGGAAACAACTCCACGTTCATCAACTGATTAATGAATAAACAAAATGTGGTACATTTAAACTGTGGAGTGGTGCAAAAAGGAAAAAGAACTACTCATATTGGCAGTAATTTTAATGGTTCTGAAGGAAATTATGCAGGATGTTGGTGGGGGGCAATTCCAAAAGGTTATAGCCTGCATGATTCCATTTATATAACAGTTTTGAAACAACAAAATTATAGAATTGGAGATTAGTGATTGCCAGGGTTTGGGCCGGGGGAATGAGGCAAAGGTAAAGGGTAATACAAGGGGTCCTTGTGATGAAGCTTTTCTGTCTTAATTGTGATGGTGGCCACAGTAGTCTACACGTTTGATAAAATTGCATAGAAACACACACACACAGAGGAATGTACATAAAACTGGTGAAATCTGAATAAAGAAGGTTGATTGTATCAACGTCAGTTCCCTGGTTGTGACACTGTACTATAGTTAATGTAAGATGTTACCACTGGGGGAAACTGGGTGAAGGATATAAAGGATCTGTCTGCATTCATTTCTTACAACTGGGAATGAATACACAGTTATTTCAAAATAAAAACTTTTTAAAAACACTCTCAGGGTGCCTGGGTGGTTCAGTGGGTTAAAGCCTCTGCCTTCAGCTCAGGTCATGATCCCAGGGTCCTGGGATCGAGCCCCACATTTGGCTCTCTGCTCAGCAGGGAGCCTGCTCCCCTTCCTCTCTCTCTGCCTGCCTCTCTGCCTACTTGTGATCTCTGTGTGGCAATAAATAAATAAATCTTTTAAAAAACCACTCTCTCAATGTCTAGGTTAAAAATAAAAACCAAACACATGTTCCAGTTTGGACGATAACTTAAGTGCTCACCCTAGGTATATTCTCTAATACAAAAAGGTTCTATAGTATTCCATTGTATATATATATACCACATCTTCTTTATCCATT
>ML098083.1:23771-46377 GCA_003697995.1 Taxidea taxus jeffersonii | reverse complement strand
GTTTAAATAAAAAAAGCTTAAATAAAAAAATAAAAAATTTAAAAAAAGGTTCTAGAAATTGCTGTTGCTAGATCTACATGCTGCTGCTAACAGGGAGAAGTTGGGGAGAGGGCAGCACTCATGCTCATGGGAAGAAATTTTTTCTGAAGGTCAATGCCAATCTTAAGAGTGACTGGAGAGGTGCCCTGCTGTGAACTGTCACATGAAGTCCTTATTGCATTTCTTGTTTCATGAAGCAAAACTGTAGAGAAACCGACTGGGGAGGAGAAAGGGAGTCTTGCTATTCTGTTATTTCTAGCTGATGAGTCTTCTTGGCATTCGGAAGTGGTGAGACTTGGTGTTCTGGTCGTTCCCACTCTGGAGGCAGAAAAACACATTTATATGAAAAAACATGGTAGAAGTTGAAGAAGAGTCAAGAAGGTTCAGAGACCCTGGAGAGACTATAAGCCAGAATCCTTCATTGTAATCTGATTCATTTACACTGGGATATCTGATCATTTTAGCCAGATCTAAATGATTTTGAGTCATGCTTTCCTATTTCTCCTTCTTTGTCCATACACACAAACCTCATATTTGGTTCCCATTCCTTCTGTTCAGATAAAGCAAGCTCTTCTTCATTGCTTCATAAACTTGGGACCTAGTACACTGTAGCTCTATTATTGTTATTATTATAATGAGAAGGTTGATCCCTATTCTTTGCTTCTGTCCCAAAGACAGGTACCCATTAGAGGGACAGTTTTTGAAGGGAAATATTCTCTCAGAACCAACAACCTCTCAAAGGCACGATAGTATCTTTGTTAGTCAGAAATCTTCTGAAAATCACTTTCTCCAAATGTCTCCGACTCCAAATTCATGCTATTAGCTGAGAAGGTCTTTCTCCATCCTGTTTCCCATGCTCAGAATGATTCGCATGGCGCTGGCATTTGCAATCAGGATGTAAGCATACCTAATTCACTTAGACAACATGCCATGTTAGTAGACAGTTACAAGGAGAAAACTATAATTGTTTTGATGACAATAACTGAAGGCAATTGTGCCAAGTTCTAGGATATTACATTCCTCTTGGTGAAGCATGAATAATCTATCACTTGTAAATTTGAAGAAACTGTGCTCTGTGTAACTTACAATTTTCCCATGTACCTGCTCCTCCTCCTCCACTATTCCCCAAGTCCCTTAATGGTAGTAGCCACTGTCACCTTCTGCCTTCCTCAGAGCTGCTCAGTGTGAGCCTGAGATACCTTCAAGCACTCCTGCCGCATTCTCAGCTGGAGAGCAATGGGAATCTCAGCCACCAACAAGTGAGTCAGGAATTAGTGGTACAACCCTCAATGTCACATCCTGAGTGTCTTTAGCTGTAAAAATGAGCTTTCCCAGCACTTTTGGCTGTCACTCAACCCCTTTGGACTGAGCACATTGGATCTCTATCTGCCAGTCTCTAGACCCCATGACTTTCTCCTCTTCTTGGTGATTTCTCCCACCCCCACAGAAACATCACACACATCTCTCTCTCTCTCTCTCTCTCTCTCTCTCTCTCTCACACACACACACACACACACACACACACACTAGGTATAGCAAGGGTCTTATGTTCTTTTTAGTTCCCTCTTCTTTGAACCAGGATTTCATGCAAAAATTACTCTTAGTACCCATTAATTAAATTTATTGGGGAAAAAAGCCATCCTAAACAACATCTAGTGGAACAGAGAAAGGAATAAATTGCTCTTGCAAAGCTGATTCTGCTTAAAAACCTGGAAGACCTACTGGGACGAGAGAAGAAAGAAACAAATTCATTGGAAAGCATTACATTTATAATAAGGATACAAGCAAAACACAAGCACCACCGTGGACCTAAAACCACAAGAGGATAATTCATGGGGCCATACTGATTAAATAAAATGTACCCCAGAGTTCAAACAGCTGGAATAAATTATTTTCCAAAGTGGATAAATGGGATTCTTCTCTCCCACATTTATTTTTCATGTGGAAAAAGCCACTTTGAGTCAGAAAGTTTGAACAAAGAAAGTGATCTCCTTACTCTACTCCTCCCCAAAAGTAGATATTAATCTGAAGCTGACTAAAGCAGGAAGCTGTAGAAAGTAACAGATGTCGTGATGAGTATTCCATTCAGCTTACTTCCCAGCTGGAAGTTTATGCAGTTCAAACATCCAGTTTCCAAAGGGCCAGGATAAGACAGACTCTGAAAAGTGAAGGCTCCTTGTTTTCATTAAGAGTAGACAACTCATAGGGCAAGCAGAACTTGAGCAATATCCCCTCAATCTAGAAAATTCCTACCATAGTCTTTAGCTCTGCTATGGAAGTACAAAATTCTGCCTCAATTTACAACCCTATAACTTATCAAAAACCACCTGCCCCGCAAAGCAGACAAGGCTTCTGTTGGAGTCTGAATTTACATTGTTCAACCTCCAGCCAAAGGGCTCCTGGAAAGCCTATGAATGGGCTTTAGGGGATTTCTTAACATTATAAGGAAAAATTTGAGTTCATGTGCATTTTTCTGAGAAGAGGGTCCAAAACTTCCAGCAGATTCTCAAAGGAGACCCCGACTCGCAAAAAGGTCAAGACCATTAGACTAGTTGTAAAGAGACCCCATGACTCCTCCATTACCATAATTTCAAGGGGGAAATGAGCCATGAACTTGAATTTAAACCTGAGCAAGATCTAAATTCACAGCTCCAGCTCCAGAGGGAATTTGCATGCTGTCTATACATCTAGATCCATGATGGTGACTTTTCTGGACTCCATTTCTGTTTGTTGTAAGGAGACAAAATGAAATGGACGCTTGCAAGAACTGACTTGTACCAAATAGGTTCCCAGCACCCACCACCACCACTGTGACCTTCCAATTTCTCCAAACTCTCTGACTCCAGGGCCATTGGGAGAAATGGAGTGAGTGAATAAAGGGAAAAAGGAAGGGGTTGCCTATGAAGGTTTGGAGGATTGAATAAAGCTGAAACAAAAATCTGGCTGGGAAGAAAAGCATGGAGAGAGGGTAACAAAATGAACAAGAAAAAGGAAGAAGCTTGAAGAAGGGAAAAATATGGACAGGAGGACAGAAATTGATGTGAGGAATGAGAAGTACAAAGTGCTACTAAGTGTCATTAACAAGTATGACTACCACTGAACAAGACTCTGTGTTATATATAATATGATGGACCCCAGGTTTCTTGGTAATAACCAAGTTGAACAAGCTCATACAGCTGGCCAGAGAAAGTATGGCACACAATGTTTTGTGTGGCCCATGGCCCATTCGTAGAAGAGGAAGAGGGGCAAGGAGTGAGGGGGGATGCTAGGAGGAACTCTGTCATCCAGCTGAAAATGGTCCCAGTGGCAGTTCCATGGATCCTTTCTAGGCCAATGGTTATAACACAAGAAGCCTATGAGGAATCAAAGACACTCCAGTGCCTGAGCTGTTGTTCAGAAACCCCCACTCTTCTCTGCTCCCCTGGGTCATGTAGGCCCCTAATAATAGCAGCCCATTCCCTGTACCTCCTCCAACAAAACAGGAAGGGCAACTCTATCAGGGTCCTCTGGGGTGGGGGAAATGGGTGCAGTCAGGGCAGCGAACAGCTTTGCAAACATGTGTAATAATTCACGCTTGCCCATGTGTTAGCTCCAGTAACCCCATGGCCATGTGAGCCAGTGTGGGTTAATATTAGTGGGAGGGGGCCATTTCCCTGTTGCTCTAGGTCTCACCTGCTTTCATATGCATCTTATGTCTACAGTGTGAACATCCCCTTAAACGTGATGCCTTGTTCAGTGCACACACCCTGAATGCCCATAAATGGATGTTTCAACAGTAACCACTAGCAGGCACTTTACTGGTAGGCACAAATACCAGGCACTCTAACACAAGATCCATAATCCTCAACAGCCCGAGAGACAGCTACTGTTGGGTTAAGAAGCTGGACTGAGGGGGCGCCTAGGTGGGGCAGTTGGTTAAGCATCCGACTCTTGATTTGGGCTCACGTTATGATCTCAGGGTCGTGAGATGGAGCCCCATGTCAGGCTCTGTGCTGATCATGGAGCCTTGCTTAAAATTCTCTCTCTCCCTTTCCCTCTGCCCCCTCCCTTTTTCTCCCTCTTTAAAAACGAGAGAGAGAGAGAGAGAGAGAGAGAGAGAGAGAGAGAAAACCTGGGTTAAGGACACATAACTAAGAAGGGATGGAGGCAGGATTCAATCCTAAATAGGGCAGATGCTGAGGTTCCCCTAGCTCCTCTCCTCCCCTCTACACTGTGCTGCCCTCCTCTCTAGGGGAGACTGTCCTCCAAAGAGGACACCCCATTCAATTCACTATTGCAGGAGCCTCCGGGTTGAGGCTCCTTTTGTGGGTGTTTTAGAATGAGAGCTTACTAGGACTCAGAGAAGATTATCAAGTTCCCAAGCTGTATATCCACCATTTGAGATGGGCTTAAGAAGAGGGAAACGTGGGGTCACCTGGGTGGCTCAGTGGGTTGAGCCTCTGCCTTCAGCTCGGGTCATGATCTCAGGATTCTGGAATCGAGCCCCGCATCGGGCTCTCTGCTCGGCGGGGAGCCTGCTTCCTCCCCTCTCTCTGTCTGCCTCTCTGCCTGCCTGTGATCTCTCTCTCTCTCTCCGTGTCAAATAAATAAATAAAATCTTTAAAAAATAAAAAAAATTTAAAAAAAGAAGAGGGAAATGTGGACTTTGTGAGTGGAATATGCAAATAAGTTTATTTATACAAAGGATATGATTTATCCTGTTGATGTAAACTTTACCCTTGAAGCTGATAGAGGGCAAGTCTGTGAATCACTATATCAGCCTCCCCCAAAAGCTTTGGGAGCTGGGGAATACAGCATCTCCCCACTTTCTGCTTTCTGTACCAGAACGGCTGCTGGCCTTGGCCAGTGGCTCTAACTTTGCTTCCACCTGGCAAGTTCACAAATTCAGCAGTGGCTCCAAAACTTTGTGGTTCAAGGGCTCCATCTTGAGGCAAGTTCTATTTCTCTCCGTGCCTCTGAGTTTGGGAAGAAATGTGAAGCGTGATTAGGAGTTTGCCTGCATAGCACAGTGACTAGGCCTTGTTAAATGTTTTTGTCAGTCTTCACAGCAATCATTCAAGCTATAGAGCAACGACGTGGTCTTGAGCCAACACGATGAACTCTGTTTTACAAGTGGTAGCTCCTCCTACAAAGATATTTATCATTCAACAATTATCACAGCAGGAAAAGTCATGTTTTATTTGTTTGTTTGGGTCTACAATAGGATGTTTTTTCTAGGAGTTGGGAACAGTTCACAGATGCCACACCATTCAGAAAGTGCAGATGAAACCCACAAACAGCACTGAGAGCCAAGCCTCCATTCAAAATTCTCTGAGGTTCATCACGGGATCCTACTTCCAAGGGATCAAGCAGAAAGGCAAGCCACGATTCAGCCTTCCAGACATAGATTGGCAGTTTTCACGGCAGCAAGCTCCTGGGCCAACAAAGTGCCACACTGGGACCCCCAAATCCACTAACAAAGCCCTTGTCCTCCCAGCCAAGTGCTCTCTGTGTCTCCAACTCAAGGCAGGACAAGTGCAAAGCCAATACCAGAAAGCTTTCCACCTGAGAAATGTTCTGGGCCTTCCAAGTTGTGCCAGGGTTCCAGCAGACCCCTAAACATCCCCAGCATCTTCATTTCCCACGCTTTCCTCCGTATTGTTACCTCTTTGTCAAGCGTCATCAGTCCCCTTCCTTCCGCTGCCATCAGCTTTACAGTTTGCTTGGTGAATTCCCACCCAATCTTCCATGGCCTATGGTTCAAGAAACCTCCCACTCGGGGCGCCTGGGTGGCTCAGTGGGTTGGGCCTCTGCCTTCGGCTCGGGTCATGGTCTCAGGGTCCTGGGATCGAGCCCCATATCTGGGCTCTCTGCTCAGTGGGGAGTCTGCTTCCCTCTTTCTCTGCCTACTTGTGATCTCTCTGTCTCTCTCTCTATTAAATAAATAAATAAAATATTAAAAAAAAAAGAAACCTCCCACTCACCCACTCAGCCTCTGCAGGGATAACAGCATGCTTCTCCTTGTGTCTTTTCAGGGATGATGATCTTTCATTAGTGCTTTTATTTATTTATTTATTTATTTATTTATTTAAGAGTTAGAATCATTGGTACTTTCATCACATTGCATCATAGGATAATTTCTAATGTTGTTTTCCCTTACTAGGGTGTGGGTACCTTCAGATAACATCTTATTCATTTCAGTTTCCCCAGGGAATGTCTTGATGTTCTGCAGATGAACACCTAATACATGTTGGAAAACATGTTGTCTTAAAAAGAGGGGAAATATTATTAGCACAGTCACTAAATGATCTACATGATTAAAACATCTAGTATGGGACTGGAAAGAAGACAGAACAATGGGGGGATCAAAATTGAAAAAAAGAACAAATGAACAAACAAAACAAAACAGAAACAGACTCATAGATATAGAGAAGAATCCAATGATTGCCAGAGGGGGCTAGATGAGGAGAGGGAGGGAATAGTAAAATAGGTAAAGGGGGTTAAATAGCACAAACTTCCAGTTGTAAAATAAGTGAGACACAGGAATGCAATGTACAACATAGGGGATATAGTTAATAATATGTAACAACCTTATATGGTGACAGATGGTAACTAGGTTTATCGTGGTGATCAGAATGTATATAAATGTTGAATCACTATGTTATACACCTGAAACTAACATGATGTTGTATGTCAACTACACTTCAATTAAATAGAGGAAGGAAGGGAGGGAGGAAACGTGGGAGGGAGGAAGGGGTGAGGGAAAGAGGGAAGGAAAGAACTGGGTTTCCTTAAGAATCAACTTTTTCTTTCTTCTACCCTTTCCCAAACTCTAAATAGCTGTCCTACAGAAAGATAACCACACCACAAAGAAGACAGATTCTGAACTCTTGTAGCCACATTTTTTTCCAAACACGGTGGGAAACAAGATAAAGACAGGAATGAGGGAATTCTCTTCCACCCTTAGTGCGTACTCAACACCTCCATCGGGATGTCTTCTAGCCTCTTAACTGCAAGGTGTCCAATAGGAACTTTATGTCTTAACTATACGAGGTCAAACTATGGCTCTTAGGCCCAATCTGTTTTCATAAATAAAGTTTTATGTCAATGCAGCCATGCCCAGCTGTTTATATATTGTCTATGAATGCTCTCACACTACTACAGGAGGGTTAAGTAGCTGCAGAGTTGATTTGGCCAACCTTTGACAAGGTTAAAATTATTTGCTATATGGACCTTTATAGTAAGTTTGCCAAGCCCTGGATTCTTTTTTGTTTGTTTGTTTTTTAAAGGTTTTATTTATTTGTGTGTGTGTGTGTGTGTGTGTGAGAGAGAGAGAGAGAGAGAGAGAGAAAGAAAGAGAGAGAAAGACAGAGAGAGAGAGGACAAGCAGGGGGAACAGTGGGCAGAGAGAGAAGCAGGCTCCCCGCCGAGCAAGGAGCCCAATGTGGGACTGGATCCCAGGACCCCAGGATCATGACCTGAGCTGAAGGATGACGCTTAACCGACTGAGCCATCCAGGTGTCCCCAAGTCCTGGATTCGTAACCATGCAGACTGTGTTCTTAATTTTAACAGCCTGCCCTGCTATCTATCCAGGGATCCAAATATAATCCTTCTCTCCTTTCACCTTCACTCACAGAACCAATCAGTTGCCAATCAAATCACTGCTGTTTCAGCCCTCCAGATTTCTAGAAACTTCCAAACTTTCAAAGTTCTAGAACTTTCTTTCCCCCATCTGCATTCACTACACTGTCCAAAGCAGCATCCTCTTTCACCTGGGCTATTGCACAGCATCCTACCTGCTCTCCCCACCACCAGTTCAAAGTGATCTTTCTAAACCAGAAATCTGATCATTACTTCCCTAATTGTATCCCCTCAGTAACCTCCCTTTGCCTTCAGGATAAGGTCTACAACCCTCAACTTGGCCTACAAAGCCCTTTGTGAGGATGCCCAGCATTTCTCCCCAGCTCAACCTCCAGTCACACCCCTACACTGCCCCACAGCCATTGCTTTAAGGCATTTCCTCTCTTTCCCCCTTGAGCCACAATGTGCCTGCTAGTCTTTGGTCTGGATTCATCCCCTCCCTTTTCTGCACCCTTGGCTTTCTGCTTCTAACTCCTATGCATCCTTAAATGTAACTTCCTCCAAAAAGCCTTCCATGACTGCTGCAGGTTACACCCCCCCCAGCTATACCTTCCCATACTACCTTATTTATAATAAATATGTAATAACATACTTTATATTATATCTTATATCTATAAACAGTATAAGTGTAAATAATAAATATGTCATATTATGCATTGCAATTTATTACAAACTTTAGCTGCCTAATTTTACTGCTAAGCTCTAAGTTTTGTAAGAACAGACATTTTTTGTTCTATTTCCTGTCTCTGCCACAGTGAAAAATACATGAAAGCTACTCCATTCTACAGAGAATGGAGGCTTCCTACCCAATATCTCCCTCAACTGCTAGACACCTGCTACCTCCCCTTTGATAATAACATCTATAGCTGGGGTAGACTCAACAAAGTCATTATCATTACTGTGTATTCTTTTTGTCAATCCACTCCCCAATTTTCCCTTGCTGTGCTCTGTATCATGGTGGGTTGAACCATGCAAATCACACTTCCCAGGCTTCTGGTTAGGTTCAACAGGAGGGAGGCCCAACAAAAGACTAGAGAAAAGAGAAGGAAAGCAATGTGTTTCTCCTATACTCATTTCTATCTCTCTCTCCCTCCCTTCTTCCCCACTTCTTTCTGCTTCCAGTTGCATCTCCAGCAGTGTCTGTGTCTCTTCAAGGTCCCAGTTGTTGGGGGGGGGGCGGCCCCATTATGATTTCAGACCATTAAGGTGATCCCGGCTCCTAGGCTCTACTCACACTGCCTTTTCCATTGTCCCTTCAGTCCTAGAGATGCTTCTCCAGTTTGCTCTTTCAACTCTTCTAACACTTTGGTAATTTAATCTCCGTTATTAGATTATTTATTTATTTATTGAAGATTTTCTTTATTCATTTGACACAGAGAGAGAAATCACAAGTAGGCAGAGAGACAGGCAGAGAGAGAGGGGGAAGCAGGCTTCCCACTGAGCAGAGAGCCCAATTCGGGGCTCCATCCCAGGACCCTGAGATCATGACCTGAGCTTAAGTCAGAGCCTTAACCCACTGAGCTACCCAGGCGCCCCCATTATTAGATTATTTAATTAAACAATAAGGTCTAGATTTTTTTTATGGACTAGACTCTGGCTGACATAGTTACTGAGGCTATTTTCTTTTTTCTTAAGATTTTATTTACTTATTTGACAGACAGAGATCACAAGTAGGCAGAGAGGCAGGCAGAGCGAGAGAGAGGAGGAAGCAGGCTCCCCGCTGAGCAGAGAGCCCGATTCGGGGCTCGATCCCAGGATCCTGGGATCATGACTAGAGCTGAAGGCAGAGGCTTTAACCCACTGAGCCACCCAGGCGCCCCCTGAAGCTATTTTCTTACAGTTAGAATTCTACCTGACATTCATGTATGTTGACGAACATCTATATTAATCACACAGTTTGGGAATAAGTCACATTGAACAGAAACTGGAATCTATGTAAAAGGACATGCTGTAGAAGGAGTGCAAAATCCTAGATTTGTGGAGAGAAGGAAGGACCTCGAACAAAAGAATACTGCCTTGTGACAAAAAGTTTGGACACCAAAGTTTGTTGCAACTGACAGGCTCTAATCTATGAAGTGGAAATGCAGAAAGGGTACCTGGGGTGAAAGGGGGAGGGAGAGAGTGATACTGAGAGATTTTTCTGGAAATGTCAAATTCATAAACCAATGATTTCAAGCTGAGGGGTAATTTTCAGCTTGGCACTATGAAGCCAGACCCAGGCAGAAGTGAAAATACCATCAACCAAACAGCAATTCTCAGCAGACTGCGGGAAGCTCTGTTCCTACAGAGAAAAATGTAGGAATAATAACCTGTGCCCTAGAACAGTGGGGAAACCATTCATAAGAGCCTGGAACAAAACAGAGCAGGAGAATCAGCTGAAACTTTGAAAGCCAAAAAGAAAAATGTAGATGGATAACAAATTAAAGAACAAGAAGAAATTCATGCAGTTGGATCTAGAAAATCAGCTTATTTGCATTTTGATTTTGAAAATATTGTTTTTAAAATTGGTTCATTTGGATCCCAGTGATGTGTGATTTTTAATAATTCCATTAAAGTTGGCTGAAGTTTTACATTTTCACTATATGGAAAAATTATCCAAAAAGAAAGTTAAGCATTTTTAAGACCATAGGGCATTCATTAAATCAATCAATCAATCAATCAATCAATCAATCAATATGTTAATTTCTTCTAAGACTAAGGACATAAGAAAATATCTATGATTCACTGATACATTTAAATAAGTAGAGCCTGACACAAGGACTAGATTGATTCCTAAAAGCAGGAAGAAACAGGAAAAGACAGGAGTACATTATTGAGCTGATTATCTCTGTGGGCAACTGAGGCTCAATACCATTGGGGATCCTCTTAGAATCCATTTAGAACAGTGTATTAGAATCATCTTTCTGAAGGACAGAGGTTGAAGTATTTCTCTACCAACTCCCATCCCCATTGGTTAACAATCTCACAGGAGTTCCTGCCACTGTGCCTCTGGATGGAATGAGCAACTTTCTGTGGCTTCAAAGAAAGCCCTCATGCAGAGTAGCCGAAAGACTTTCCAGATGGTTAAGAAAAGAAGTTGGCTGCATGCAGAGGCACTGTCCCCCAGAGCCAAAATCAAGTGGGCCAAGGAGATATGACACAGGTACTGTGTGTCATATCTGTATTATACTGTAGGCATAAAACAGTATTGCCTACAGTATGACCCTTGCTCTGCCCAGATGTGCTTCAGCCCAAACAGGGTGCACTCTGTCACTAATTCTTCAAGGTGATGGCCAGCCAGCTGTAGTCTCTCATAAGAGCCTGAACACAGAAGTGTTGGTAGAATGAGCCCGGGTCCTTGAAGGTGCCACTAGACCTAAGGCTGTAATTGATATTCATTATCTCAATCCTTTTCCATGGATTCCAGATTTCCTTTACTTTCGGTAGTAAGTTCAACCCATCTAGATTGTTTACCAAGGAAAGTAAATACACATTTTTAAATTGCATAATTTGGATTTTCCAGTAACTTGGATTGACCTCATCAATTAAACCCTGATTGGTGATGATTTGCTGGAGGGTCTCTTACACTTATAGAGTGTAGGTAAAATGGAAAAATGAGCACGCAATGCCCAGAATTTAGACAAGGCATATGAGATTGTTAACCAGTGGGGATGGGAGTTGGTAGATCTCACACCCCCTGTTCTCAAATAAAACGAGATACTAGAATGATAATATATGATGTAACTATTACAATACGCTTGACATTAAATATCAAATCATACTAATTCACATAACAAAATGAGCCTCAGTAGACCCCAGTTACCACGGACAATGTTAAAGTTAAAGCCACCAGGATTGGAGCTATTTGAACAAATCCCCTACTCCTGATGACCAATTTGGGTTGTTTTTATTTTTTACTTTTTCTTCTCAGATCAAAAACATCTCTTTCTGGCAGTAAACAGGACCCAGAGAGTTACTGCATGATCTCCAAATTAAATGGCGAACCTGTTTGAACAAGATTAAAAATGTAAGAAAATCCAAATACGTCATCCACGCCGAGTACATCAAGTTTGGGCAGAAACGATGGAAACCCAAGCACTGTATAATTGCATCCACCACACTTGCCTGACCTGCATTTATACTCCAATGTACTGGGGTTTTTTTGCCCCAAAAATCCAACCAGGTCTTAAGTTAGACATTTATGTTATTGATGGGCACTACTGGTCTCTGTTCTGGCTGCTCCACAAAATCATCCAAGCAAATTCTGCTTCCTGAGTGAAACTTAATACTAAGAAGGAAGCTCAGTGCTGGTGATTTGTCACCAATATATTTCCCATCATGAATAACTCCATCCACTTACCAGTTTATAACTCAGAATCATGAGAATAAATCACTCAGTGCTTGATCACTCCAGGTAATAAATCTGGCTTTTCAGACCCCTGTGCATACAAGTGCATAGCTTATTTATTTCCTCATTTCTTTTGTCACGTCTTACTACATAAATATACTGTTTATGCACCAAATTCACAAGAATTGATGTGGCATTTGGTCTGAAAACACAATAGAATATTTGAAATAAAGTTATATGGTTGCAGTAGCAGTAGTGTATTTAAGCCTTTAAAGAATTTAGAAACATCTATCAAAATTATGCTACACCTTCCCACAGAAGTATGACTGTGTTAATAAATATGACAAGCCATTTAAATTCTATGCTGTTTTAAAGGAGTGACAAGTTATTTCATATAGTTACTCACCTCAACTAAAAAATCTTCAATAAAAACGACATTTCCACCCAGTGTACTTATATTAGACAGAATTATTTTCAAATAGAAGTGTTAACTCAAGGGTGCCTGGGTGACTCAGTTGGTGGAACGTCCGACTCTAGATCTCAGGTCTAGATCTCAGGAGTTCAAGCTCCGCATTGGGCATGGAGTCTACTTTAAAGAAAAAGCTAACTAAGAGTGTTTGGGAGAGGGTGGTGGGGTTAAGCTAACTAGATAATATACATCACTCAAACACTATACTTCAGTGGAAAAAGGATGGCTTTTTTAACTAATTATACTGAAGCCACTGGATAGCCATATAAAAAAAAATTACATTTGACTCTTAAATCACTCTTTATTTTAAAAAATCCAGATGGATTGCAGATCCAAATGTGAAAGGTAAAAGAGTAAGTGTCTCCAGGGGAAAACATAGGAGAACAACTTGGAACTGGCAAAAAAATTCTTAAAGGGGTTATAAAAAGTATTATCTCCGAATAAAAAAAAGTAAATAGCAATATATCAAAATTAAGAACTTCTACTTATCAAGAGACCATAAAGAGAGTGAAAGGGCAATTGACATAGTGGGAGAAGTTATTCATGATACATGAATCCAGGAAGGACTCATACTCTGAATAAAGAACTCCTAATAATCGATAAGAAAAACACAGACAATTTAATAGAAAATTAGGCACAATTCTCAAAAATACTTTTTTACAGAGGCTACCCAAGTGAGAAAGGGGAAGAGAAGAAAAGATGCTTAACCTCCCTATTATCTGGGAAATGCAAATTGATGGCACAATGAGCATACTTCTAATTCCAGCCATGATGGTGTAAGACTGTTAGAGCATCTCCTGATTACAACTAAAAATGCTGGGCAAAACATTGAGGACTAAAACTTAAACAAAAGCAGGAGGAAAAAAATCAAACTTGCAGAAGTGATTCATACAGGGATAAATTTCTCATTTTTTCTCTTTCTTTACTCTTACAGAATTGCTCTCAGGATGGGCACCAGTCATGAGGTTATAAATGAGGTGAACAAATGAAACTGAGATAAAAGGTCCATTTTGCCCAAAGAAGAGATAAAGCTCTTTTTGGTCTCTTTTCTCTTCTACCTTTGCCCCAAGGGTGGGTGCCAGTCACAGATCTGCACTGCAGTGGCAGGATGGGTGGCTAAAACTCTCAGATAAACCCCATTTTCTGGCCAGAGTAACCAGGAAAGGAACCCCTGGGAGGCAGAAAGGGTAAAGGAGAAGCAGAGAGAAGAGATCTGGAGAAAAGATCCCCTAAGTCTCTATATGAATCTATGCAAGTCCTGGGCTCACCCCTGAGTTTTACATACATAGGGGGGACCCAAAGAAACAGAGTGGATGCTTTGCGAAGTAAAATATACATCAGTCTACTGCCTCGTCTCAACCTAACCCCAAGTGGCACATATGAGGGACAAACCACAAGAAGCATAGCAAAGGCTTCATAAACCAGAGTGAGAGTAGTGTCATCCCCGATGTATATGCTGAGATATAACTTGCAGTCTGAATCTGAGTTAATTATATGCCAGAAAAAAATAAATCAGCTCTCGGGGCACCTGGGTGGCCACTCAGTTAAGCATCTGTCTTCAGCTCAGGTCAGGATCCCAGGGTCGTGGGATCAGGTCCTGGTAAAGCTCCTTGCTCCGCGAGGAGCCTGCTTCTCCCTCTCCCTCTGCCTGCTGCTCCCCCTGCTTGTGCTCTCTCTCTCTCTCTCTGTTAAATAAATGAGACCTTTATAAAACAAAACAAAACAACAAATACTCATACTGGAATAAAATATGGGGGGAAATCATATGCTGTTTTTTTAAGGCTTTTTTTTATTTATTTGAGAGAGAGAAAGGGAGAGAGATCACAGAGGGAGAGGGAGAAGCAGACTCACTGGTGAGCAAAGAGCCTGGTGCAGGACTCCATCCCAGGACCCTTTCATAATCAAAGAAGACTACATTCATGTCAAATAATAATATGTTTCTTTACATGTCATTTTTGCAAAAATAAAAAAGTAGGATCCCTTTTGGTGTTGGACAGGATATTGGAAATCATACCCCCTGGAGGTAATGTGAACTGGTAAAAATATCATGAGAGGTCAATTGACAATTAACATACATTGATGACATATTAAAATGGAAATCAATTTACAGAACAATATGTATAATATTGTATAAACATATAACATATTGTGTAAATCACATATGTTCGTATGTATGTTTCGTGTGTGTAAATTCAAGTGCACACAAACAAATACATTGGTAAATGCATAGAAATGGATCTGGAAGGATATATACCCAATCATTAACAGTGTTTATCTTTGGATAAGGAGAGGAGTATTACAGAGAAGAAATTTAAAAAAAAAACAAAAGTCACTTTTCTCCTCCATATATGTGTTTGTGTTTGCATTTTTATAAGGAACACATTTTCGTTTAGGGAAAAAATTAAATTATTACAATCAATACACTACTCCAAGAAAACCATTTACAGGCTGATTCCAATATTCAGAGACACACTTAGAGCTTTAATTGTCGTATTGTTAAGCAAAAACAGGATAAAAATGAACTGAACTAAAATTTAACACGAGCAGTCTCAAAAATCATAAGCAAATAAGAAATCAAGTTATCCAAGAAAAAAAATAAGATTTAAAAAGAAAACGAGAAAGGAGAACTAGAATGAAGAAAACAGAATTACTAAGTAAATCAAAGATAATCCAATTAGATAGACAAACTTCTGGCTGGTTTTATCAGGAGGAAAAAACTGAAAACACAAAAACGCATTAAATAAGGATGAAAATATAAAAACTGATGTACCAGAGAAAAAATAAACCAGCAGATCCTATAGTAATTAGTAAAGTATTAATGTACTTTATTCGTTCATATGTTGCACTAGATAAAGCTTTTCATCTACAGTTCGTCAAGGTTCTTGTACTCAGATCAGTTATCTTTATATTTCTTAATACTTTTAAAACTTTGACAACGTATATGCTTTTTTCTAAGTGTAAAATTATTTGTTTAAATAAATGCTCAGAAATACATAGTATTCTTATCAAAACGTGTTTGCACAAATAGATTTTTGTGGTGCATAAACAATGAATCTTGAAACACTGAAAAAAATTAAATTAAATTAAATTTTAAAAAATTTTAAAAATATTTTTCAGTTACTCCAAGACTAATTTCAAAGGGATTAAGTAAATAAATACTCTGAAGGGCTGGCATCTTTTAGGAGGAGTCTCAACCTTCCTGACACTTTCAAAGTCATGTTTATAAACCAGTAAGCCCACCAGATGCTTGCCAGTTCAGCAACTAGAGGAGTCACGCAAAAAACACATCTACCTGTTTGTTGTTTGTGCGTGTGTATATATATATATATAACTTACATATATATTATATAAATTTATAAATTATATATAATTTGAGAGAATTATATATATAACTTGAAAGAATTATATATATATAAATATATATATATATTTATATATATATATAATTTGAGAGAGAGCATGAGCAGGAGGGACGGAGGGAGAGGGAAAGAGGATCTCAAGCAGACTCCACGCCGAGGGCAGAGCCCAAGTGGGGCTGGATCTCAGGACCCTGAGATCACAACCTGAACTGAAACCAAGAGTCGTACACTTAACTGACTAAGCCACCCAGGCACCCCTAGGCAATGGGTATTCTTATCAACAAGGAGGCCAGATCCTTATCAACCAAGGATTCCCAGAAATAACTGGGGAGACAAAGGAGTGTAGAAAGGCAGGGTGGAGATGTGTCCTGCACTTCCGTAGGTGGAAACCACAAACTAAGGAAAGTGAAGTATTATTGTGATCGTATTTACACTCACAAACAAGTTTGGTCTAAGGATATGGAAGTTACTTAGCATAACTGGAAACCAAGAAATTATAAAGGAATTTGATAGAAATGATTACATAAAAATTAAACACTTTTCTATGCCAGGAAAGTAACAAGAGGAACAATATTTTGCAACATCAATGGTAAAAACTGAATATCCTCAGTATATAAAGAGCTTTTATGAATCAATGAGAAAAAGACAAACATCTGAATATAAAAATTAGTAATAAATAAATAATGTAAAAAAAGAAAACAGCACAACATGCCAATAAGCATAGGAAAGAATATTCAACCTTCATGAAAATCAGAGAAATGTAAATAGAAGCAATGATGGCATATGACTTGTAGTTTATCAAACACGTTTATAATGGTTTTTTAGGGGCACCTATGTGGCTCAGTCAGTTAAGTGTCTTACCCTTGGTTCTGGCTCAGATCATGATCTCAGGGTCATGAGATAGAACCCTAGGTCAGGCTCTATGCTCAGCACAGAGTCTGCTTCTCTCCCTCCGTCTTCTTCCCCCCCCCCCCACTCATGCTCTTTCTCTCTCTCTCTCTCAAATATATAAACTAATTAACTAAATAGCGTTTTATTGAAGCATACAAAAGAATACATATCTAAAGTGCATAGCTAGCTGAATTTTCACAACCTGAATTTGTCCCTACACCCAGCACCCAGATCAAGAAGTGGAACATTACCTGCATCCTGGAAGCACCCTTATTCTCCCTTCCAGTCACAACCTCCCACCCACACCCAAGGGTGACCACGACCTGGCCTTCCAACAGCATGCTTTTGTCCAATTTTGTCTCGCATATTAATGCAATCACACACTATGTACTCTTGGGTATGGCTTCTTTTGCTCAGATTATGTTTGTGAGACGAATCTATGTTATTGTATGTAGTCATAGATAATTCTCACTGATGTGTGAAATAATCCATTGTAGATACACTAAAATGTATCCATTCTACTATTGAAGGTCATTGTGTAGTTTCCAGTTTGGAACTCTTAGGAATATTGCTCTCTCTATTAGTACTAGACTATATTAGTACATGTCTTTTGGTGATCCTAAGTACACATTTTTTGTTGGATATATACCTAGGAACACAATTCCTGGGTCATAGGATGTGCACTTTTCCAGGTTTAGTAGATACTGTCAAATAGTTTCCCAAAATGTTTGCATCAATTTACACTTCTAGCAGCAATATATGAGAGTTCCAGTTGTTCCACATCCTCACCAACACTTGGTAATGTCATTTGTATTATAGCCACTCTGGTGGGTATGTAACATATCTCATTTTGATTTCTCTGTGCATGTCCTTAAATATGGTGAACTTGAGCACCACCTTTTCCTATGTTTATTGTTCTTAGATAGACCTATTTGTGAAATAACAGTTCAAATCTTTGCCCATTTTTCTCTTAGATTGTGTCTTTTTGTTACTGATTTGTAGGAGTTCTTTATATATTGTGGCTATCAGTCCATTTTCAGATGTATGTACTATAAATATCATCTCCTAGTCTTCGGGTGGCCCTTTCCTTTTGTTTTGATGAACAAAAGTCCTTAATTTTAATATATTCCATGAAAATATTTATTTTATGTTCAATATGTAAACTATTTAACAACAAGTAAGCAATGACAATTTATTTAAACAATACAGAGTAAAAACATGTTCTATGTTTTCCTGTAAAGCTTTATGGTTTTATTATTAAAAAAGACTTAAAACACTCAATGATGGAAACTTCTAGAAAAATGGACATACCATATTGTAAATTTTTCAAATGTCATATTTTCCTGCTGCCTTAAGTTCTCCACAAACAGGCTGTGAGCACCCCTCCCTAGTGGCCAGGTATTCCAGTATAATAAAGCTGGTTCCCACAACAAGTTCCACCCCTGCAGCCCTCCTCTCACTGGGACCTAGTGACATTCAAACTACTGGGCTGAGCCTTTATGGTCCCTGTGTAGCATAGCATGCCTTCTTCTCTAGGACCTGATAGCATAATAAATCCTTCAATTTCATATGCCTCTCCAAATGTAATTTCCATAACCACGTTAGACTGATCCCTAAAGACCCCACAAGGGAGACTTACTCCCTCATTCGCAAAACACTCACACAAAGCTAATTGCCATGTAAATTGTTTCAAACTTTCCAAAGGGTAACTTGGGAAAATTCACAATTTTTTTAAAGTTTTTGATTTTTGATTTAATTTTTTTGATGTTTGATCTAATTATTCATCAATCAGGAACTCAGCCTAAGAAAATAATGAGGGTGGCAAAAAGGGTTTATAGGGGCACCTGGGTGGCTCAGTGGGTTAAAGCCTCTACCTTCGGCTCAGGTCATGATCTCAGAGTCCTGGGATCGAACCCCACATTGGGCTCTCTGCTTGGCAGGGACCCTGCTTCTCTCTTCTCTCTCTCTGCCTGCCTCTCTGCCTACTTGTGATCTTTGTCTGTCAAATAAATAAATAAAATCTTTTTTTTAAGAAAAGGGTTTATATACCAAGCTGTTCAATATTATATTTTTGAACAAGAGCAAAAAATAAATAAAACAATCTAAATTACCTTCCACTGAGAAATGATTAAATGAATTTGAGATTGGGCACAATCTGGAATACAGTTTGCTATTTCAGAATAATCAAGAACTTTGTATGTATTAACAAAGTAGATCATGAAAACATAGTGATGAGTGAAAACAAGCAAGTTGCAAGAAGATACACATATGATATGATGTATCAAGTAAAAACATACCCAAGTTACAAAAAAACTTAGTCTTTTAGTAATAAAGAAAAATATTCATAAACTTGATTACATTAAAGACACCATGGAGTGAACATTTCAAGATGCAGAAGAGGAAAATACATTTGCAACTCATATAAACTGATAAATGACTAGTATTTGGAAGACATAAAGAACCTGTACAAAACAATGGGAAAAGACAGGCAACCCAACAGAAAAAAGTGGGCAAAAGAAACATTTAAAGAAGAGTTAATATCTATTCTCAAACTATTTTAAAATATAGAAGAGGAAGGGAAGCTTCCAAATTTATTCCATGAGGCCAACATTGCCCCAGTACTAAAATCAGATGAAAACACTACAATAAAAGAGAACGACAGGCCAATATCTCTGATGAACATAGATGCAAAAATCCTCAACAAAATATTAGCAAATGGAATTCAGCAATACATTAAAAAAATCATTCACCATGAGCCAGTGGGTTTTATTCCTGTGTTGGAAGGATGGCTCAATATTCACAAATCAATCCATGTGATAAATAACATCAACAAAATAAAAGATAAAAACTATATGATAGTTTCAAGAGATGCAGAAAAAACATTTGGCAAAGTACAACATCTATTCAAGGTAAAAACATTCAACAAAGCAGATTTAGAGGGAACATACCTCAACAGAATAAAAGCCATATTTGAAAAACCCACAGCTAACATCCTCAATGGTGAAAAATTGAGAGCTTTACCTCTACAGGCAGGAACAAAACAAGGATGCCCCCTCTTACCACTTTTATTCAACACAGTACTGGAAGCCCTAGTCACAGCAATCAGACCACAAAAAGAAATAAAAAGCATCCAAATCAGTAAAAAGAATAAAAATAAAAAAGTAAAACTTTCACTACTTGCAGATGACAGGATACTCTATATAGAAAACCCTAAAGACTCCATCAAAAAAAAAAAAAAACTATTAGAACTGAATGAATTCAGTAAGGTCACAGGATACAAAATCAGTAAATAGAAATCCATTGAATTTCTATACACCAATAATGACGTAGCAGAAAGTGAAATTAAGAAAACAATTGCATTTACAACTTCACCAAACATAACAAAATACCTAGGAATAAACTTAACCAAGAAGGTGAAAGACCTGAACTCTGAAAACTACAAAATATTGATGAAAGAAATTGAAGACAACACAAAAAGTAGAAAAACATTCCATGCTCATGGATTAGAAGAACAAATATTGTTAAAATGTCCATACTACCCAAAGCAACCCACAGAATTAATGCAATCCCTATCAAAACATCAACAGCTTTTTCCGCAGAACTACAACAAATGATCTTAAAATTTGTATGGAACCACTAGGGACCCCAAATAGCTGAACAATTGTGAAAAAGAAGAACAAAACTGGAGGTATCACAATTCCAGATTTCAAGTTTATTACAAAGCTATAGTCATCAAAGCACTACAGCACTGGCACAAAAATAGATACATAGATCAATAGAACAGAATAGAAAGCCCAGAAATAAACCCATGATTATATGGTCAGGTAATCTTTTACAAAGGAGGCAAGAATATACAATGGGAAAAAGACAGTCTCTTTCACAAATGGTGTTAGGAAAACTGGATAGCAATATGCAAAAGAATGAAACTGGATCACTTTCTTACGTCATACCCCAGAATAAATTCAAAATGGATTAAAGACCTAAATGTGAGACTGGAACCATAAAAATCCTAGAAAAGAACACAAGCATAGTAACTTCTTTGACATCGGCCATAGCAACTCCTTTCAAGATATTTCTCCTGAGACAAGGGAAATGAAAGCAAAAATGAACTACTGGGACTTCATCAAAATGAGAAGCTTCCACACTTGTGATCTCTGTCTGTCAAATAACTAAATAAAATCTTTAAAAAAAAAAGAATGAAATCTTGCCATTTGCAAAGACGTGGATGGGTCTTGAGGGTATAATGCTAAGTGAAATGAGTCCATCAGAGAAAGACAAGTGCTGTATGACTGTATGATTTCACCCACAGGACCAAAGAAAAAAACAAAGAGACACAAACTAAAAAAAACACACAAAAAATCAAACTCTTTTGTCCCCTAAATTTTATTTGTTTATTTGACAGACAGAGATCACAGGTAGGCAGAGAGGCAGGCAGAGAGAGAGGAAGGGAAGCAGGCTCCCTGCTGAGCAGAGAGCCCGATGTGGGGCTCAATCCCAGGACTCCGGGATCATGACTGGAGCCAAAGGCAGAGGCTTAACCCAATGAGCCACCCAGGTGCCCCCAAACTCTTAACTATAGAAAAAAACCAGATGGTTACCAGAGGGGAGATGGTTGGGGGAATGTGTGAAGTAGGGGAGGCGGACCAAGAATACACTTGTCACGGTGAGCTCTGAGTAACGTATAGACTTGTTGACTCACTGTACTGTACACCTGAAACTAATATAATATATTAACATATATATTAACTATACTGGAAAATCACTCACTCACTCACTCACTCACTCACTCGATCAGTCATTTTTACATGGGCAAAAATTTACAATTTTACCTACTACTTACTACCATAAATACTCTTTACTATTTATAATAGCCATAGGAAAACGTGCTCAGCCTCATTAGTGAACAGTCAAACGTGAAGTCACATAAACCACCACCAAACAGCCAGCAGGTTGGCAAAACTCAAAAAATACAACAGTGCTAAGTTGGAGAGGATGTGGAACAGCTAACTGAGCTTCTCCCGCACTGGACGGGAGAGTGTAAATTGGTACAGACATCTTGAAAATCACTTTGGCATTATTTAATGCATTATTTAATGCAGCTGGATATAGACACATACAATGACCAAGTGACTCTACTGGATTTATAACCTAGAGAAAACCACACATGCACATGTGCACATGTGTACAAAGACATGCTTTTTGTAAGCTCATACCAACGTTGTTTGTAATCGCCTCAAGCTGGAAATGATCCAAATGTCCATTAGCGGTGGATAGTCTCCCAACCATAATGTTTAGCGAGAGAATTGAGGCACAAAAGAGTATATTACGCACGGCGTAATTCCATCTCTGTACAGTTAAAAAGCAGAAGAAAAATCATCGTAATAGGTAAGGATAGACACCTAGCTGATAAAATCACTAATTTTTAAAAAGCAAGTAAGTGATGATCATAAAATTCAGGACAGTCATCAGAGAGAGGATGTGATCAGTGAGGAACCCATGGGAAGCTAGGGCTGCTAGAAATGATCTGTTCTTTAACCTGGATTGGGTAACACCAGTGTTAACTTTTAAGTAATTCATCGCATTTGATATTTATATTACATAACTTTTCTTTGAGTTATATCACAATAAAAAGTTTTAAAAATACACACAGACACACAGGAAATCCCAACGGTGATATAAATGTGTTAAATTTGTTTTAAGGATGAAAAGCACACTCACATAGTGGTGGCCTCTGGCAAGGGAAGGAAGTAGAGGGGGGCTAGGGTTTGGGGAAGGGACTTTGACATTATCTATGATGTGTTTCACTTAAAAGGTATGTCATGAAGGAAAGTATATCATTCGCGTATACTTGTGCAATTAAAGGTAAATTTTGATGAAAGCATGAAAACAAAAATAAAAAC
>ML098083.1:6332-23671 GCA_003697995.1 Taxidea taxus jeffersonii | reverse complement strand
AAAAAAAAAAAAAAGACATTTCAGAAAAGAATAATTTCAAATAATCCATCAAGATGTGAAAGAAAATATCTACTCTGTAAGTGGAAATCTGAATTAAAATTAAAATGTCATTTTTAACCTAGAATGGCAAAGATCAAGAATGATAGAGCTCAGGGAAGTTTGCCTCAAAATATACACAAGTGGTATATTCATTGTTCTGAACGAAAGCCACTTGAGAAACAGCCAGTAGAAGCAGGACACTCTGACCCTCTTTTCTGTCCCCCTGAAAACAGGAAATAAATTTCCCCTGTGAAGCATACCCTCCCTGCCCCCAGGAGGTAGAGAGACATCCTTATCACCAGAGATAGAGAATTCAGGGCCGAAAAGGCTATGTAAACAAATTCCGCTACGTTTTTTCACTAATTAGGACCCAGACCTAAGTTTCTTTGTCCTGTCAGTTCTTCATGAATTTATCATCTCTTTGCCTAAAAGGTATATAAACAACCTGCTTCGGTCACTTCTTAGGTCCCGTATCTATGAAACCTTCTTACATAGGAAGTCATTTTTTTTTTCCTCCTGCTAATCTGTCTTTGTGTCAGTTTAATTATTAGACCAGCCAAAAGCACCAAGAGGGCTCTGAGGAAAATTTTCCTGACAAGAACATCCAGTGTTGCCTAGGGTGTGGGAATGATTTCGTCTGCTTCTTGGTAGAGACCCAAATGGAGGCAGCCTTTTGGGACACTGCATGGCAATACGCAATTAGAGTCTTGAAAGCATCTGCCTTTGGCCCAGTAATTCCGTTTCTAGAAAATCATCGTAAAAAGATAGTCAGAGATGTACAAAATGGCTGACCTTGAGGAATGGTCATAGCAATGTTAGACAATACCAAATATTTGAGAACAGTGTAAATGTACAAATAGAAGTTGGGAAAAGAGAAAAACACACTCATACACCCACACAGGCTATGCCATATCATGCTATTTAAGTTAGAAATCACTTTCCACAAACAGTTAACAATAGGGGAAAGTCCTAAAGCTATCAGGTTAAGCCAGCAGAGCAGGACGCGCAGAAAGACCCCAATTCGATTCCAGTTTTGAGCGTAAGGGGACTACGTCTAGGAAGAAAGTCTAGAAACACATACAATGGAATATTAACAGGAATCTTCATGGAAGATTTTTATTTTCATCCTTGTGCTCTTCTAGATCACCAGACTCTCCTCAATAAACCCATGAGAAAGCAACACATGTTTTTAAATGTTTAAAAACTCTCTAACAGAACTGACAGTGATGCTGTGGTCTGATGATTTCTTTCGTAAAAATTACCACTGACATTTTAACTACTTTCATGCCCCTCTCTAGCCAACTCTGTGATTCATTCTGATCTCACCCAGAGCCTCTTCCTTGCTCTGTAAATCTGGCCTGGCTTTTAGCCAAGGGCAATAAAACCTGACCTGACCCGATCTGAGCGTTCAGTCGGTGGTAACAAAAGGAATTTATATCTTTGCTCTGCTAAATGCTCCCTTTTCCTTCCTACCACAATCCTGCTATTGTCGAACTGCTGTCCCCATTACCAAATTGTGTGGCCCATCAGGGGCTAATGGGCCGACTGTTAAGGTATTTCTTGATCTTCGCGGCCATGCCAGTTAGCACGAGCATATTATGGAAAAAATATATTTAGTAAATAATAACTTCATAGAAATGAAATGTCAGGCTTCATAAATATTAGAAGAAGCACACTTCGTGTGGGTCAGCAGACTTCTGCATGTCGTTACTCATTTTTCTCCCATGGGGCGGCAGAGCTGAGTTAATCAAGTATGGGTCAGAAACAGGTCACCCGACACCAAAGGCCTGTGAATCACGGTAGAAAATTAGAAATAATAAACACCTCAGGCTATCTCTCTTATTTTGCATACCAGGAACTCTAAAGATGGAATTCGTCCCCTATTGTCAGCGCTGACGCTTGCCCCTGTTTTGTCTTACATTGATTGTTAGCTAGGGTTCACCAAGCATCGCTCGTCCACAAGTATTTGTTGAGTGCCCACTGGTGCCAGACATGGTTCTAGGCAGTTGGTATATTACTGAACAAGAGACAGAAATCTCTGCCCTCATAGGGCCTATGTTCTAGATCAAGGGAGACAGACCATGAACAAAAACCAGAGTAAATGAATGATAGAGTTTGTAGACTGTGGTTAGTGCTGTGGAAGCACAGGAAGGTAAAGGGGATTTCGAAGAGTAGACAGTAGGGCAGGGTTACAAGAAGATGCTAAGACTTATGGGTAAGGTGGCTATGGATAAGCAGTTTCCCCTTCACGGAAGGAGTTGTTGCCCCAGCTTCTGGAAATGCTGACAACCCCTTCAGGGATCATCTCCTCTGCAGAAAGTTACCTCTCCCAAAGTCAGTCCAGATCAAAGAGGGAAACATAAAGTATGGGCCATTTTGGTCTGATGGAGGACAATTCTGACAAGCCATTTTAGCTCCAGAGCTCACTTCGGAACCAGTTGAGACTCACTTTAGACCTGTGTCACAGATCATCTTCCCCCTTTGCCCATTCCTGCTTCCTTCCCTTCCCTTTCACCCCTGTTGATACCAAGAGTACCAGCTAATAAGCATCCCGCCTGGCAAACACCATCTCAGAGTCAGCTTCCCATAGAATCCAACTACAGCACTAACATATGAGCACATTCTAGAAGGAAATGAAGGAGGGGAGTGAGCCATATATATATATATCTGGTGGAGGAGCATTCCAGACAGAGAGCACAGCCACTGAGTGCAAAGGCCCTGAGGCAGCATCGTGAGTGGCATCATCAATAAATAGTAAGAAGGCCAGTGAGGCTGGAATGCAGTGAATTCAAAGGAGTTAGTAGGAAGTAAGGTCTTTGGCTTTTACTCAACATGAGGTGGATAGTCATAGGAGGGTTTTGACCAGAGGTAATGACATGATCTGACTTACACTTTATTTTTTCAGAGAGAGCAGGGGGTGAGGAGTGGGGGAGAGGGAGAGAGAGAATCTTAAGCAGGCGTCATGCCCAACACGGATTCTGATGTGCAGCTGTATCCCATGACCCTGAAATCATGACCTGAACCAAAATCAAGAGTCAGACACTTAACCGACTGAGCCCCCCAGGAGCCCAAGAGAAGGAGTTTTTACATTTCTTTCTTTTTTTCATCCTATATCTTTCTCAAAAGATATATCCATTGAAATAGGGATCTTTTCAGGAAAACTTACTCCCGTGAAAAACTTTTTCAAACCAAGGTGGCAACACAACTTAGGGGGCAGGAGAATTCACTAAAAAAAAAATGATAGCTCTTGGGGTGCCTGGGTGGCTCAGTGGGTTAAGCATCTGCCTTCGGCTGGGGTCATGATCCCAGGGTCCTGGGATGGAGTCCGACATCAGACTTCCTCCTCAGTAGGGAGTCTGCCTCTGTCTCTTTCCCTCTGCTGCTTCCCCTGTTTGTGCTCTCTCACTCTCTCTCTGTCAAATAAATAAAGTCTAAAAAAATAATAGCCATTATTTCCTTTTCCTTGGGGAGCAGATGATAAATAAGTCTTCTGTTATGCTCATTTGTCAGTCTTTTAGGTGTCCAGGGAAGCTCTTCAGGGCTAATGTGGAGAGACATCGATGAAGTTCATGAACGTGTGCCTCCCGGAGCTCAACTCCGTAAAGCAGACCCAGTTCCTTCCATTCTAAAGCCATCAACACAGGCTAACCAAATGAGTGAGCCTCAACCAAATAATGAAAGAAATAAAAACTATAATTAAAACTGTCCAACTTACTCCCAGTCATTGAGCTACATGTATTAGAGAAAACTCCATTTTCACACTACACAGCACACACACACGTACACATCCTTACCAAAACACTGTACCGATTGAAATCTTACCAAGTTAAAAGTCCAATTCAAATGCCTTCTCTTCTGAGAAGCCTGCCCCAGTCATCCCCCCAGGCAGCCCCCACAGTGTCTAGCACAAGGCTAGGCATGTAGTAGTTGATCAGTATCCATGCAATGACAAGTTGTGGATCTAAGCATTTCTATTAAGAATTGTGTGCAATCTCCCCCCACTGAGTGGAGGAAAACTGTCTTAGCATGAAAGCAGGAGAAATCTCAGAGCCTGAGCAGGGCAGAGCTGACCCTTTCCCATCTCCCCATTCATCAGCCCAATGAATGTATTACAGACCACATGGAACAGAGATACTCTGAGACCCCTGACACACCACCATTAGTCACTTGGAAAATGGGTTCTCTCTGGCATTAGAAGGGATCCATGGACCAGGAATCAACAGTCAAGGACTCTAGTTTTACCCAGCCCTTATAAGTTCTTTTTTTTAAAGATTTTATTTATTTATTTGTCAGGGTGAGAGAGAGCAAGCAGAAGCAAGGGGAGTAATAAACAGAGGGAGAAGCAGGCTCCCCGCAGAGCAAGGAGACCGATGTGGGACTCTATCCCAGGACTCTGAGATCATGACCCGAGCCAATGGCAGATGCTTAACAAACTGAGCCACCTAGGCGTCCCGCTGATAAAAAGTTCTTATCCTGGTTCTAGACTACATCATGTTATATTCACAGGGAACCACTGGGAAGACATTGGTTCTCAGCACCTTGACCAGAAGATGGGAAAACTAGGCCTCAGGGCTGACCCAGACACAATTTTAAATAAATACAAACCACAACAGCATCTATTCCTGCTCTCAGGCTTCCAGGCCAAGACCCCGTGGACAAGGCTGGACTAACAGAAGCACCATTTCAAGAGGCCTGAAATTCTTTGAAACTGGTCTGATATAAATGCTCAGTCAAGGGCGACTGCCGCTGCCCGAGAACTAACTCTTTCAGTGCCTGGCAGGATTCCTTATTACAGAGGTTCTCCAACTTGAATAAGCATGAATTGTTGGTCTTGTTAAAACAGAATTAAAACACAGTTTCTGATTCCGCAGGTTTGGAGTGGGGTCCGAGAATGTACATTTCTTTTTTTTAAAAGTTTTTATTTATTTATTTATTTGTCAGAGAGAGAGAGAGAGGGAGAGAGCACAGGCAGACAGAGTGGCAGGCAGAGGCAGAGGGAGAAGCAGACTCCCTGCCAAGCAAGGAGCCCGATGTGGGACTCGATCCCAGGGATCATGACCTGAGCCGAAGGCAGCCGCCCAACCAACTGAGCCACCCAGGCGTCCCCTGAGAATGTACATTTCTAAGGAGTCCTCAAGCGAAGCTGATACAGCTAGTCCAGGAACCACATTTGGAGAACTACTACTTTATTACACTGTAGACCATCAAAATCAACCATTAGGAGGAAAACAAAGACATTTCTTTTATTTTATTAAAATGAAGACAAGCACAGATGCTCAAAATAAAAGAGCTCGAGAAGCAGGCTTCTATTTCAGTCTGTGTCTGGTTCCATCTCCTGGTTCCTTTCTCACTCGTCCTCTTGGTGGGGACCTGTGTTCACCGGTTACACTGCCTTCCAGCTGGGAAAAGATGTCTCTCTTCAGAGGAGTCTTGTTTTCTCCCTCCCTCAGCTCTTGTGTGTTAATCCTAGGTCTCATTAGTCCCTGGAATGCATCCCATTTTAGCATCAGCTGCAAATTTAATTAATGTCCCAGGTAACCCTTCCACACAGCACAGGAGAAGATGCTAATTAAAGCCAAGGCAAACCTAATCCCCCTATTCCTCCTGCTCCTACCTCCTGTTACTAGTATCCTAGCAGTCCTTCGCAGATTTCAGCTCCAATCTAATGTGAATGCCATTTGTAGAAGATGCAGTCTTTTTTATTCTTTACATCAGCTGGACATCTGTGGTTTGATAGACTGATTTGAAGTGAAGGTTTCCACCCTGGCTTAATCCTGAGTTATACGAGCTGATTATTCTCCACTATTTACTTAAGCTACTCAAGAAGCCCCTGACTTGGGAACAAGTCAGCCACAGAAACCTGGCCCCCATACTACTCATGTTCAGTATCAAAATCTCCAGAGACCAAAATCACCTAAAAGCTGTTCTAGGAAATTACCAGGTTCAGAAACAGAGGTAGGGCCAAAGCCATGCAGTGCAGGGATATACTTAGAGCACTGCTCTGGGGAGAAGTGACCCCAGAGGCCCCATGGACTCATCGCTATGGGTTTCCCATTGTCACACAAAGTACCCTGCCTGCCTCCATCCCAGCCACCTCTATATCAAGGCTACCAAAATCAAATTCACTTTCATACAGTTGATCATTTCCTCTTGTTCAAATTCATTAGGGTTAACTATAACCTTCGTCTTCTTTTTTTTTTTAAGATTGTATTTATTCATTTGACAGACAGAGATCACAGGTAGGCAGAGGGGCAGGCAGAGAGAGAGAGAGGGAAGCAGGCTCCTCGCTGAGCAGAGAGCCCGGTGTGGGGCTCGATCTCAGGACCCGGGGATCATGACCTGAGCCGAAGGCAGAGGCTTAACCCACTGAGCCACCCAGGCGCCCCTCGTCTTCTTTTTTTTGAAAGGGATCGAGAAATAGAGCGGGCACATGCAAGAGAGAGGTCAAGAGAGCAAAAACAGGGGAGCAGCAGGCAGAGGGAGAAGCTGACTCCCTACCGAGCAAAGAGCTCTATGTGGAACTCGATCCCAGGACTCTGGGATCATGACCTGAGCCGAAGGCAGACACCTAACCAACTGAGCCACCCAGGCACCCAGCAATAACCTTCTCTTAAGACTCATAAAGAGCAGTGGTCTCAACCCTGGCTGAGCATTAGAATCACTTGGGGGAGCTTTACAAATCCTGAAGCACAGGCCAGGCTCCGCACCAACTAAATCAAAATCTCTTTGAATGGAACCCAAACACTAGTATTTTTTTAAGCTCCTCAGGTGTCTCTAATGCACAGCCAAGGTTAAGAATTACTGCATTTGAGTGAATTCGCCCAACTTTATTAGTCCCCAACCCCCACTCTGAGGTGTCGCCCTTCGCTGAGAGATTGGAAGATTTATTTGGGGAGGAGGATAATTTCCATATAAGGAGCCCCCTCATGGGAAAGGGTGAGATGACTGGGAACACATGCTGAGTTGGAGAAAAAAGGGGAGGGAATTAGGAAGTGTCAGGGTTGTGGGGAATATATTAAGGTTTTTCCAGGCCAATATTTGTAATGCCGGGGCCATCTCCAGACTGAGGAGGATGAGTGGCACTTTATACTGCCTTTTTAAAAAAAGATTTTATTTACTTATTTGAGAGAGAGTGAGAAAGCAAGAGAGACAGAGAGAGAGAGAACAAGTCGGGGGGAGGGCCGGAGGGAGAGGGACAAGCTGACTCCTTGCTGAGCAGGGAGCCCAATGAGGGGCTCAATCCCAGGACCCCAGGATCATGACCTGAGCCGAAGGCAGACAATTAACCAACTAAGCCATCCAGGAGCCCCTCATACTGCCTTTTGCTTCTGTTCCCTGTGGCTTGCTGCTCAGGCTCAGATTTTCTGTATTTACTTTGGTGCCGTAGCTTGGTCAACAATAGGATGAATGGCGGGCTCACGGCCACATGAGACATTGTTTCTGTGGACAATAAGAGTGTCTCATCCACAACCTTACCCACGTCTAGGTTTGCTAAAGGGACAGCTTTCTTCCCTTCTATTTGCCTAAGCTGTTGGAGCCCGGAGCTCATGGGGGCCAACCTGAGCAATTGATCCCTGGGTAGGCCAGTCACCCCTCAGCCTCCCCCTTTTGCTCTGGTCACTGCTCTCACGAGCAGTAACTGCTGCTCACAAAGAGAACTGAAGAAGGAAATGTAGCTGAACGAGCACATGTAGAGGCCAGCTGAAATAACATCCCAAGTGCAGGCGCCTGGCAAATCCGTCATGTCAACATCAAATCAAAGCGAAATTGTTCATTCATTCAGCAGTGTCTTTCTGCTCAAAGATAACTGCTTTCCAGCTCATTTCCCTTGGGAACATCCGACCAACAGCGGGACTTGAAATAACTGCCTTTAAGGGAGCACTAGCATTGCTTCCTTTGGGTTCCTGTTATGAGTTGAATCGTGTCCCCCCACCAAATTCATATGTTGAAGTCCTAACCCCCTAGTACCTCAGAATGTGAACTTACTTCAACATAGGGTTGTTGCAGAGGTCATTGGGTAAGATGAAGTCAGGCTGGAGTAGGGGGGCCCTTAATCCAACATGCCTGGTGTTCTTATAAAAAGGGAGACATTTGGAGACAGACGCAGAGAGAATGCCTTGTGAAGATGAAGACAGAGGTTGAGGTGATGAGTCTACAAACCAAGGGATACCAAAGGCTGCAGGAAAACCCGCAGAAGCTAGGACAGAAACCTAGTAGAGATTTCCCCCCCACTCCAGCCCTCAGAAGACAACAACCCTGCCAATACTCAGACTTCCAGCCTCCAGATGGATGAGATGCTATGTTCGCATTTGTAGTGCCTTGTTATGGTAGCCCTAGCAAACTCATCCAGTGTTGGTCATTCCCAAATAACCCAACAAGGTTTGTCTTACATGATGGCCATTAGTCTGAACTTCCTGATTGTTCTTCTGAAGAACACTCTCTTCTATTCAGAGCACTTCCACGGATTTTTTAACTTAATTACCTGTTTATGGTGCGCCTTTCCTCACTTCTCACTAAGCCCCCTGAGAAGTAGGGTTGCCCAACAATTGGGAGCTCAGCCTCAGAAGCCAGACTGGAGGAGTACCAGCCAAACAGTAGCTCTGTGACCCTGGGGGGAGGATATTTAATCTCTCTGTGCTCAGTTTCCTCATTTATAAAGTGGGGGTAATATCATTTTCCATGTAAATTTTTGGTGAAACTCAAGTAAATTAATAGGCGTAAAGCAGTTATAAGAGTATTAGGCACATATGGTGAGTGCTGTGAAGTGTGTAAACCTGGCGATTCACAGACTTGTACCCCTGGGGCTAATACTACATTATATGTTTATAAAAAATGTAGAAAGGAAATAAAAGTTTTGCCCTGGTTTGTCATTAAAAAAAAGTATTGGGCACATAAGAATATGGAAAGAGCCCAGATGTCCATCAACAGATGAATGGATAAAGAAGATGTGGTGTATATATATGCAATGGGATATTACTCAGCCATCAGGAAGAATGAAATCTTGCCAGCACCAACAATGTGGATGGAGCTAGAGTGTTTATTTATGCTTTACAAAATAAGTTAGTCACAGAAAGAAAAATGCCATATGATCTCACTCGTGTGTGGAGTTTAAGAAAGGAAACAGGTAAACACAGGGGAAGGGAGGGAAAACAAAATAAGACAGAATCAGAGACGGAGACAAACCATAAGAGACTCTTAACTCTAGGAAACAAACTGAAGATTGCCGGAGGGGAGGTGGGTGGAGGGATGGGGTAACTGGGTGATGGGCATTAAAGAGGGCATGTGATGTAATGAGCACTGGGTGTCATGGGCAACTCATGAATCACTAAACTCTACCTCTGAAACTAATAACATGCTATATGTTAATTAATTGATTTTAAATTAAAAATAAAATAAAATGATTAAGATCCCAGTTAAGAAAATTTTTTTAAAAAGTTTTTGGCACATAATGAGCACTATGCAAATTTTTTTAAAAGATTTGATTTACTTATTTGATAGAGAAAGTATGAGCAGGAGGAGGGGCAGAGTAAGAAGCAGGCTCCCCATTGAGCAGGGAGCCTCAGGGAGCCTGACACAGGGCTTGATTCCAGGACCCTGGGATCATGACCTGAACTGAAGGCAGATACTTAACCAACTGAGCTACCCAGGCACCCCATGCACTATGCAAAAGTTAACCATCACTACTGAGAGCAGAGGCATTGTCAATTTTATTTGACTCAGTGTCATTCACAGAGTTTGGGACATAGTAAGTGCTCAGTAAATGTTTGTAGAGGGGGATTGCACGTTTGACTCCAACAGGTTAGTACTTTCTTCTTTAGTACTACTTCTACTTCTAGGACTTTCTGCCTAACTAGAAAGTCCATTATGGCTTTCTTATCATCCAGAAGCTCAGAAAATACTGATTCCTTTCATCAACATGTGTCAAGAGTGATTGCAGAGACACATATCAGAACCTCCGCTTTTCAGAACCCTCAACCTATGGTATGCACCATTCAGCCTTGCACAGGATAATCTTCTTCACTTATCCTTGAAGCCTAACAATTTAGATTGAGCAGGTAGGAAAGACCATGAATTCATATTTATAGGTCCCCTTAATTTGGGAGGGGCTAGAAGATTTTTTTTTCTTTGCAAAACACTCCATTTTTTCAAGTACTTGCAGTTTTGACAGCTGTCTTTGAGAGATATCCATTGCTACTCAAATTTTTATTCACACCAGCTTAAATATGCTTGAATAGTTTTCTTCCAAAATTCCCAGCTGGAGTCTCATCCAATTAATTATTTCTCATCAGAAGGGGTGGTATATAGGTATCTTAATTAGCGAGTAAAAACGTACATCTTATCTAGTAAGAGGGGCCAAAATCAAAAGACAAAGAAAAATACCTAGTTTCATCAAATCTGCCTATGTCCTTTTTCCCAGAACAAGCTGTGCAAAACCAGGCTGGAGCACCCCCAGCCGGTGCACTTGTGAGGACAGAAGTGTTGTTCAGAGATTTAGTTGGAAAAGCCTACTTCAGAGCAAACTGCTGATGGGAGCTAAATTTAGGATGGATTAAAGGTGCTCACCAGACCTTCCATCCCTCCTAAATACAGAATCACACATAACCACAGACTGATAAAGAAAGCATTCACACACATAGGTGTGCGCACGTACGGATGAGCGCAAATGGCTATTTTGACCCCTTGGATCACCCAGCCAAAAACATATGGGGTGGATGATGCAAAAATAGTTCTTTCTGAAGATACTGATATTAAAATGGAAGTTATAAGGAATGGCCACTGAATTTTGTAAACCCTGGATGTTCAGGATGGTTTCCACATGCTGGGCATTAATTTCTGTTCAGACCACCTCCCAAATCCCCCCCTTCTCAAGCTAATATGCCAGCAAGACCCTGATATGCTCTGGCAAGCCCCTTGAGTAACTCAGAACTTATCCAGCAGATTGTACCGTTGGCTCAGCTACAAGGTGCCAAGGGCTGGAACCCAGTGGTGAACTGAAGGAAGAGATATGTGTGTCAGAGAAGTTAGGGAGCTTTCCGGACCCCCTAACTGCTCCCAAGTGAAGAGTTTGAGTGAAGAGAGACAGGAAATCAGCCAGGGAGGCTGGAATAGGAACACAGAGTTAAAGAAACTAACTGAGGGCGCCTGGGTGGCTCAGCGGGTTAAAGCCTCTGCCTTCGGCTCAGGTCATGGTCCCAGGGTCCTGGGATCGAGCCCCGAATCGGGCTCTCTGCTCAGCGGGGAGCCTGCTTCCTCCTCTCTCTCGCTCTGCCTGCCTCTCTGCCTACTTGTGATCTCTCTCTGTCAAATAAATAAATAAAATCTTAAAAAAAAAAAAAAGAAACTAACTGAAACCCTGAAAATGGGACTGGGGGGGTTTGCACTTCTCAGCAGAGCTGCAAAGTAGGTTTCTTGTTATCACCCTAAAAGTTCTCCATTTCTGAGGAGGTCACACAGATGTTCACATGCTGTTATCCTTGACTCCTTCTTGGTCTCTTGAGTCCTAGAACCACTCCATTACAAATAGACAAATCCCCCTGAAATTACTTCCTAGGGGCAAGCCATGAAGGGATGGAGGAGGGTGGTCTGCATGCAGGTAGTGGGGTGGGAGTAGGTGGGGACACCAGGGAGAAGTGTAGTGATGTTTTAGGTGAATGGAGCCACCAAGACAGAGGCTCAGTGTCTGAGAATGGAACTAATATCTATGGGGCACCTAAGAACTATCAAACACTCCCCTCCATAGAATGAGTGGATGGCCACTGCAAAATCTGGGCAACCGTCTTTCCTCCTCTCCATTTTTCCCAGAATTCTACCAAAAGAAACCCAGATTCCCCCCCAACTGTGTCCTGTAAAACTCCTGCAGTATTTCTCTGAAGACTGGGGAAGGAGAGGGCAAGGCATATTTCCAGACCCCAGGCTTTTAACATCATCCAGAGGGAGAAAGAAGCCAGCATTCATCAAGCCCACTTGTGTTTTCAATTACATGTAACAACTCCTGGCTCTGGTCTACATCTCCCTCTCCTCACCTCCCCTGACACTACATATTGTGGTTTTATTAAGTCATCAGTATCATGGCTTACTTTATTCCTTGTCAGAAATTATAGCCCAACTCCTACTTCTTGTCCATTGTGAATGAAATTGGTTCTTACTCTGCAAGGAAAATTTCTAGGATCTAAACCTTCTCATGCTGTACCTTGGGAAGTCACCATTCACTGTCTAGAAACACCATTGTGCCTTCTCTTATATAGATGGGGATAAAGATATAACAGGGTAGGAAGTGTCAGGAATTAGCCTGAGTAGGGGAAGTGAAGGTCCACTAGTAATTTAGGTCAGTGTTTTCCCAACTCTAATATGTGGCAGAATCATCTAGATATTTTGTAAAATGCGGGTTCTGGGGTAGAGCCAGAGATACCACCTTTCTCAGGACTCCCAGGTGATAATGATGCTTCTGGTTCATGGACCACACTTAGAGTAGCAAGAGCTTTGCATGTTGACTTGCAAAGAGGTGTTCAAAATCATCGAACATGGCATCAAGGACTAATTAGGTATTATACAGTGGCTAACTGAACATAATAAAAATAAATGAATAAATAAACAATAAACAAACAAACAAATAAATACCTGCCTTTGTCCCTGCTGCCAAACAGAAGGCTGCTGTGCCCAAAGAGGCTTGCAAAATAGGGTTTTGCTCTCTCCCAAATATGCAGGAACACATACGGACACTGATCCCCCTGCAATGGGATTTAGTGTCTACCAGAAACTTTCAGGGTTTGGATTATTGTCCAGGGTACAGCAGCCTTTCTAGAAGGAGGCCTGTTTTCATGGGGCCTGAGGCACCTTTGGGTCACCCCCTGGGGCCAGGCTCTGGCAGAAACACCACCTGGGAGGTTAACACCTCCCCAGTGGAATGAGGGGCCTTGCCGTGTCGAGTTATGTTTCTGATTGGACCAAATGCATTTGGCTCTATGGGCCCTAGGCAAGACAGATGACAGCTGGCCCTGAAGCCACAACCCAGGAAACAGGTCCTGTGTGAGCTGAGCCACCTTCCCCACCCCCTTACCCCATGGTCCAAAGGCATTCCCAGCCTCCCTCTCTGCAGACACCTACCTAGAGTCATTCCTTCAACATTGTCCCCAACTCTGCCTTCTCCTCTGGCAAAAACCTGGCCCAAAAGACCTACATCCTGCAAATAATAATAACGGCTTTCACCTAATGACATTCACTCTGAGAGGGACCCCCATTCTAAGTGCTTTGTATGTAATAACTCAATCTTCACAAGTAACCCATGAGAGAATGTGATTTTAAAGCTGGATCCCCCCAAATTTTTGACAGCCCAGCTCATGAAGAGGTGGAATCTATGTCCCCTCTCACTGAATCTTGGTGAGCTAGTGACTATTTTGAACAATAGAATATAGCATGGTGACACTACATGACTCGTTAAGTCATGAAAGGCCATGTATCTTCTGTTTGACTCTCATGGGACACTTCCTTCCAGGTGCTCCTTCTTGGAACTCTGTTGCCAAGCTGGGAGAAATCCAAGCCACTTGGAGGCACCACATGAGGTGCTCTGGTCAATTCTCTCATCCCCCTTGACTATAACCCAGAAGTCAGACAAGTAAGGAAAGAAGCCTGTAGATGATTCCACACTCCCCACTAAGCCTTCAAATCACCCCCACCTTTCATATCTTCCCATACGAGTCCCCAAACATCAGGGAAGAGAGATGAGCTGTCTCTATTATGCCTTGTTTGAATTGAAGTCACAAAATTTGTGACTATAATAAAATGGTTGTTATTTAATACCACAAAGTTCAGGGAGGTTTAACCAGGACAGATAGGTACTATTGGTAGATCTATTTTATAGAGGAAAAAACTAAGGCACAGAAAGCTTTAGCAACATTCCCAAGGCCAAAGAGCAGTGGGGACTTGAATCTACTAGATCTGGTACCAGAGTCTGTGTTCTTAACCTCTATGCTATCCTACAAAAAAATGGCTGACTTGCCCCCATAGATCCCTGTTTATCTTACTCTCGAACAAAGAATGCTCCTGAAAAAAGCTGGCCCTCTTCTTGGCTCCATCCCCACAGCCTGAGGAGAAAAGAAGAATGCCATGCAAATTCAGGCTTCCAAGCTTGGAAGAGAAGTATGTCCTAGGTCCTAAGACAACCCCCCACCCTCTCACTGGGACACCAAGACTATTCCCTGTGCTGCCCCCACCCCCTGGCTGAGACTGGGGAGGGAGGGCCTTGGGGCCAGAGGCAAGGCCTTCATTCTAGCACTGAGTAGGAGAAAATTGTCTTCCTCTGATGTCCACGGTGGACTTGCATGACCAGCAGGTATCCAGCATCCTCCCACCACACACTGAGAACAGACCATCTCCTGAATGTGCTCTCCCACTGTTTTCCCTCATCCTACACATACCATTAGTGACTCCATAGGTGGCCAGAAGCCTATAATCTGATATTGTTTAGGGCTTTTATCCCCCAGGAGTCACATGTCCACAATAAGAGGTTTATTCAGGAAGAAGGGGGACTCAAAGGAGCTGCGGTGCATGGTGTAAGGAAGCTTAAAACCTGAGGAAACAGAGCTCCAGGAAAGGAGACAGTGATTGAGGAAGAAAGTACTTCCTGTTAGCCCGAGGCTTTTGGGGGCTCAAGGCTTAAATGATGTGGGGGTCCCTCTTTAAGAAAAGAATACAAAGTTACAAATACAAAATTCGGTTGGAAAATGAATACTGATTGAAAGTAAGAAAGAAGCTATAGTGAATGGCAAAATGTAAAGATCAGTAAGTACCACAATGTCAATATCATAAAATCTGAACAATACCATCACATTTCTATTAATTAATCACTTGACATACGTCCATACTATTTGCTTGCTTATTATTTTTATTTTTATTATTTTTCATTATGTTCAGGTAGCTACTGTATAGTACATCATTAGTTTTTGATATAGTGTTCAATGATTCAATAGTCACGTATAACACCTAGTGCTCATCGTATTTATTTTTATATGTATTGGGTTGTATACCTATATCAGTTATCTATTACTGCCAAACAGCCTGAAGACTCAGGGTTTGAAATGACAATGATTTATTGTTTCTCGTGATTCTGCAGATGGGTCTCCTGTGGGTCTCATCTGGGCTGACTTGCACAGTTACAGTCAAGAAAGGCTAGATGGTCCAAGATAGCCTCCCCCATATCTGGGGCCTTGATGCTGGCAGTCGGCTCAGCTTCTTTCTCCTTACAGTTTCTCATCATTTAGCCTGGTCTTCCTTACCTTATTACAGGAGCATCCTAATGGGGCAAACAGAAGCTACGAGACACAGAACGCAATGCCACTCCCATTGCATTCTATTGGTGAAATCAAGTCATAAGGCCAATGCAGATTTCCATGGATTCCACCTCATGATGGAAGAGATGCAAAGTCACTCTGCTAAGAGACGTGACCACAAGGAAGCCTCATGCTTAGGGGCCCATTGTTCTAAAAAATCAACCACAATGTCTTTGATCACTTTGCCGGACAACAAGGATTTTGGAATATAATTTCCAACAGAAAGAATGAAAAGGTAATTTTCTTCCTTCTAGCCCAAGCAATCCAAATTTGTTTTTTGTAATTGGTAGTTTAGAAATGTTCTTTCAGCTTTTTAACTCATGTAATATGTACGTTTTTAGGATAGTCATCAACTTTGGGAAAACCTCTATCAAATTTCTTCCAGGGTGTTTCAAGATTTCTTGTTCAGTTGTTGACTCTTTAATATTCTTTGAATTGACAACACTCATTGTCTGGTATGTTCACACTGTCTTATTGTGTGTCATGTCAGGAACTGTGTTAACTTCCTGGATGTCAGTATTTCCTGTCAAGTCAAGAGAAATTTAAACTTTTTCCAAAGTGTTCTTCAACTACCTTCTCTTCAGTAATCAACAATCCTATTCATTTCTTTAATTAGGAATTTGTCTCTGCCTCTTAAAGAGCAGCCTTGCATTTTTTTTATCAATCACAACACCTGGTTGATCAGTTCTGTGGTAGTAGGATTACTCCTAAGGGTTATTCCCACAATGGGATGGCTAGAAATAAATATATTCAAAAGTGACCATGAATTTTACCTGAGCCCTGTGCTCCTAGAAAACAGAGATCGTTAATAAATCTCACCACACTTTTGTGTTTGGAGAAACAACTTATGACCAAGTATTCTCCTTAGACATGACTCATGGATGCCCTCCTTGTTTACCCATGACAGGTCTAAGGCTAGACAAAGATCTACCTAATTCCCATTCTTTGTCTCCTGGTGAACTCAACTTTTGTCCCCACCAATCATTTAGAACATGATGCTTGTTAACCAAACTTTGGGTAAGCTTTTCTCCTTCCTCCAAGCTTCTGAACTTTTGCTTATCTCTAGCCTGAAAGAGCATACAGCTCCCCCTAAGAGCAAACTGGCCATCTGGTAGAATATTCTCAGAGCTACTATCTGTTCAAACCACCTTCTCATCCCTCTTGCCCACACTCAGTTCTTTCTAGCCTTGTTTACTTCTCCTTATCAAAGAGAGCCCAATTTGCTTAGCCCTTCCTATTTGCAGTAGTGCTTTTCCCAAAAATTCTTTCAATTACAATCTCACCTTGCCAAGTCTATATTAGTTTTTTATTTGACAAAATGACTGATAAACACCTAATTATAGCCCATTAAACCCAAATTAAATGTGTCCCCAATTCAACTTCCCTTTGTGGCATGAAAAACAGCATAATAAGGCCAATCCAGGAAGTTTTTGACAGAATGTTTATAAGTATTATGATTAAGACTATAATCAAGGAAGATAATAAACATTGTATCTGATTTATAAAATTGGATAAACATTTTTAGAGAAAAATATTGAGGCATGATATATAATATAATCCCAATATAATATAAATTGTATAAGGCATATAAGATATATAATAATCCTGAGGCATAATATATAATGAATATACCAAGAATATACCAAAAATATCAAGTAAAGAGAGTCCATGGATCTGGTGTACGTCCTAGATGTCTGTAATATGTATCAAACTCCATAAATAATCTTATGGGCATCCCTACTTGAAAACTGCTCACCTAGATTCAAATGTAAAAATAAGGGCTGTCGCCAAGTAAGCATTTCAAATAACACCAAAAATATTGGCTGATGACCCCATATTGTTGGTCTGAGAGCATCACCCAAAACAACCTCTGAGCTCTAGGAAATAGAATCAGATCCTAGAGAGCAAGGGCATTGACAAATCTTTAGCAACCGCCCCACCAGCGTCCAAAATCTAAAATACTTTTGTGAAAAA
>RCUC01112379.1:0-11543 GCA_003697995.1 Taxidea taxus jeffersonii | reverse complement strand
GGGGGGGGCTAGTGGCAGGAATGCAAGCAGGGATGGCAATATTCAGACACATTTTACATCACTTAATTTCATTTGGTAGGTTGTATTTTTGCAATTAGTTCTGTGTAGCCTCTGAGTAGGAAGTACACTGATTATGAAATTGGTTTTCTTCTGGAAATGACAGTCCTTTAGGGTAAGGACATAGCCCCCCCCCCTTTTTTTTTAAAGATTTTATTTATTTGGCTGACAGAGATCACAAGTAGGCAGAGAGGCAGGCAGAGAGAGAGGAGGAAGCAGGCTCCCTGCTGAGCAGAGAGCCCGACGTGGGGCTCCATCCCAGGATCCTGGGATCATGACCCGAGCCGAAAGCAGAGGCTTTAACCCACTGAGCCACCCAGGTGCCCCGACATAGCCCTTTTTTACCAACACAACTTTCTGCACTACACTGTAAATATGACATAAACAATAGGTGTGATTAGATAAAGTACAAAAAATATTACATGTAATAGAGAACATTGAAGTTCTTGGGTCTGATGTTACTCTTAGTATTCTCCCCATTTTTCATTGGTGATCGTTCTTACCTTTTGTCTCTCATCTCCACACCCCTCAACAAACAAACAAATAAACACAAAACAGAACTCTTAATTCTTCAAAAAGATCAGAGAGAGTTAATTATAGTGATACGTAAGAACTAGGACAATTGTAGCTGTTGGTCTGGCCCAAAGCCTACAGAAGGTTCTTATTTCATAAGCAGAGATAATTTGTTTTTCTCTGTGTGCCATATGGTTTTGCAACTGCAGAGATCAAACAGATTTGTGGATGTAAACTTCAGTTCTGTACTTTAAAAATTTTTGAGTTGTGTGGAGATTTTCATAATGTGCTTGAATCACTGATGCCAACCAGGTCTGTTGGAGTCAAGGATTCCTTGTCAGCTCTGTAAGCAACTATGCATGGTGGCTTTTATTTGCCTTGGACTTAAAAGACGATTTTGGAAAGGAAACTTGGAACCCAAATTGTCAACTGGAATGCAATGATTATTTGTTTTTTTATAAAGACGATGATTAAAACCAGGAATCATTAACATAGAAGAATAATAGTTCTGAGGCTGCCCAGGTGGTCTCTGGAAAGGACTGGAGTTTTAATCAGAAAACTTTTAATTACGCTAATTTATTTTGAGATTGTTTTGGGATGGTCTTCAGAAATAAGAGTTTGAATTTCTTCATTCCAGTTTTTTTGAAGGGGGAAATGGTATAAATGTGCCAGTGATTACCCCCTTTTTTCTTTTCCTTTCTTTTTTTTCTTTTTTAAAGATTTTATTTATTTATATGAGAGAGAGAGAGCGGGCGCTTTGCGCATGAGCAGGGGGAGGAGGAGAGGGAGGAACTGACTCCCTGCAGAGCCCCAGGTGGGGCTTGATCCCAAGACCCAAGATCACGAACTGAGACAAGGTCAAAGGGCTCAACTGACTGAGCCACCCAGGTGCCCCCGCTACCCCCTAATTTCTAATGACTCCATATATGTGTTCTGACCTGCTGGTCACAATGAGTTAAATTTTTAGTATAGTGTTCGGTTTATCTGAAGTAGTTGCTTATTTGCTGGTCCCTTTGTTTTCCAGTTATTAAATTGAACAGTGTACCAAAGTGTATCTAAACTGTCTCCTATTTATAGACTTAAAAAAAATTTTTTTTTTTTTTAAGATTTTATTTATTTGTTAGAGAGAGAGCAAGCGAGCACAGGCAGACAGAGAGGCAGGCAGAGGCAGAAGCAGGCTCCCTGCCGAGCAAGGAGCCCAATGTGGGACTCTATCCCAGGACGCTGGGATCATGACCTGAGCCTAACCAACTGAGCCACCCAGGCGTCCCTTCCTATTTATAGACTTTAAAAAATTATTTATTTTGGGGTCGGGGGAGAGAGAGAATCTCCAGCAGAGACACCCTATGAGCACAGAGCCTGTCGGGGCTCCACCCGAGGACCCTGAGATCATGACCTTAGCTGAAATCAAGAATCTGGATGCTTAACTAACTGAGGCACCCAGGCCACCTCTGCCGCCCTCCCCCCTTTTAAAAATAAAGTAGTCCTTACAGGTGGGGTTAAATCTGGAGGGCAGAGCAGGGACTGGAACTTGGCCCTATATATATCAAATTTGATAGATTCTAAGGTTATCCTTGCTGTTGAAATGTTCTCTTCTGTTACACTCCCTCTCCCTCAGTTTACCTTCAGGTAAACTGTTATTCCCTGAGGAAAGCCTTCAGGATCCTCAGATCAGGTTCTGACACTATTAGGTTTTCTGGACACACTCTTTCTGTGATTCTCTGGGGCAGCTGCCACCACATGTGTAATAATTAATTCTTTAATTTTGGTTAACCCGGCTCTCCTGCTCTTTATGTGGCTCCAAAAAACCAGCAACTGTTTCTGTCTTGTTTTCTGCTCTCATCCCAGCTCTTGGCTCATACTGTGTGCTCAGTAAATATTTGTTGAATAAGTGACAGTATAGTTGGTATAAATCATGTTTACTTCGTATGTATAAATAGAACTTTTTTGCTGATTTTCATATAGAGCATCTTCTAAAATAGCAGTTGTGGCTTTTTTTTTTTTTTTTTTTTAAATAGAGTACGTACCTTCTGCTTGCACGTAGTCAAAAAGATCTGGTGCCTGGGTATCCAGATGTTATTTTTTATTTATTTTTTTGCTTAGGCTTGTGCATGGCAGCTATTATTTTGCCATTTCCTAGGCTTGTAATTCCAGAACCCACAGCAGGAATAAGCAGACAGTAATGAATTTCTGTATAAACCTTACAATATGTTTCATCTTTGTGGGCGCAGAGAACAAGAGCTGAAATTTCTTGGAGAGTAGAGGATCATAGAGTGAGAGCTCATAGAAATCCCATCTCATTTTGTTTACCTGCCTTTGCCCAAAGTAAAATGACTAGTTATTGGTTGGTATGTGAGTAGCATTAAGCACCTGGTCCCTCGACTGCAAATTGGTATTCTTTCGACTCCAGATTGGTATTCTTTCTGCTACGAAGCTTTTGTATTTAGCAGGAAGTCAGTTTTTCTGTTTACCACAACTGCTTTAGTAGGTTAGTACATTGCGAATGTTCATACAGTTATGAATGTGCCACATAAATATGTGTTTTATACTCCGTCAGACAGTGGTAAGAACAGCATTTTATCCATCAGAAAGCAGGTGGAGGAGACAATTGGATCGAAGGCTGTGCAGTAGCGCATCTCACGGGGGCATTGTGATTTTGGTAGAAAGCTCTGCAGTCAGTAGCAGGGTTCCTCTGACCTGGCTTACCACCACGCCTCCATGCCACCCCCATTTGAGGCTTTGAAATCGAGACACACACACACACACACACACACCCCACCAGATAAACCCAGCCATTTATTTGGAGGGGAAAATCAGATAAGTGAAGGTGGAATGCCAGGATAAAGGGAACTCTTACCCAATCTGGATGCTTCTTCCCGCTCCCTGCTCTGATGCAGGAACCCCCTCTTAGCCATTCTTTCATAAGAATAGCCAGGAAACTGGAATGTCAACTTGACCACACGCTTCAGCTAGTTAGCCAGAGCTTGGTTTCTTTTATGTTGCTTTTTATTTTTATATTTTATTTATTTTTTAAAAAATACTCATTTATTTGAGAGAGAGCATGTGAGCATGAGGCAGGGAGGTTGGGGGGTGCAGGGTAGAGGGAGAGGAAGAAGGAGACTTCCCGCTGATCCTAGAACCCCGATATCATGACCAGAGCCCAGGGCAGATGTGTAACCAGTTGAGCCACCCAGGTCCCCATGTTGCTTTTTAGTAACACAAGTTAGAAGGGTTCCATATTTTAAAAGTATCCAAACATATATTTTCAAGGTTTGATCTACTAATGTCTTTTATCTGCTTGCTTTAAGGAACCCATATATTCCAGAACACTTGCATTTATACCCGTGGAACCCTACTGTAAATAAAGTATAATAACTTTGTGTTTTTTTATATAAAATTGCTTACAGTAGATACCAGTTAGGGAAACTGCCCCATCAAGAATGATTTTCCCCTTTTTCTGCTTTACGGACCTTGGCTGTAAAGGTGGGCTCAGGAGAGGATAAACCGACCACTGCGCCTCCATCCACTGCTGCCCTGCAGCCTTTCAGCGGAGAGACAGGCAGTGGTCATACTATCCAAGCCAGGCCAGCTGACACTCTTCCCCTAGGACTGCGCACCTGAGCTATGAGAAGGATGCTCTACCCTTCTTCTCTGTTTGCAGGGTGTAACATTTCCAACACAGAGCACTTAGCGGTCATAGTTCTGGCCTCAAGGAGGCAGATGATGCCGCCATGTCTCAGTTTCTCAGAACGGGCAAAGTGCCTATGAACTGTATTCACTAAGTGATATTCCAGGGATGTGTTTCAGGCAGTGGTTATAAAACTAGAGTGTACTCAAGCATTCCCTGGGTGCATGTTTAAAAATGCAGAGTCTTTGAGTCCTACACCTGACGGAGCCAGACTCAGTAGGGATCCCGGAATCTGTGTTGCAAACAGACGTTTAGTTCTGATATTCCTGGGTGCTGTTGAATGGTGAGGCAGTGGAGGACATGGGTTAGCGTTCGCTGCGAGTTACATTTAGGTTTTGTTGCCATTAAAAAGTTAGGTTCAAGGGCACCTGGGTGGCTCAGTGGGGTAAAGCATCTGCCTTTGGCTCAGGTCATGATCTCAGGGTCCTGGGATTGAGCCCCCCATAGGGCTCTCTGCTCAGCAGGGAGCCTGCTTCCTCCTCTCTCTCTCTCTCTGCCTGCCTCTCTGCCTACTTGTGATCTCTGTCTGTCAAATAAATAAATAAATAAAATCTTAAAAAAAAGGTTCGTTGCAGTTAGGTTTCTGGAAGTGCTTCCTCAATGCCAAGTGCAGGGCCACATTTATTATGGCAAATAATTTGTTGAAAAGAAACTTTCTGTACTAGAGATGTGATTTTGGGGGGATGGGTGAGGGTGTTGTCGTGATCCATTAGTTTGACCCTTCTGTAGCCACACCTGCCAGCCCGTGCTCTCCAGGGCTGCTCCTGTAGGTCCTCTCCTTGGCTTCCTTCCAATAGGCTCTTTTTCCTTTTACATCCAGCCATAGCCAGAGTGATTGGAGAGGGCCAGGCAGTGGGATCCCCATCAGTTCTCATGCTTAAAAAGTAGAGGCCATCCAAGCCTTGGTCACACGTACAGATTTTCCCTGTCCCCCATTTATTTCCCTATATTGTCTTTTTTTTTTTTAAATGATTATTTATTTATTTATTTGACAAAGAGAGATCATAAGTAGGCAGAGAGGCAGGCTCCCGGCTGAGCAGAGAGCCCAATGCGGGGCTCGATCCCAGGACCCTGGGATCATGACCTGAGCTGAAGGCAGAGGCTTTAACCCACTGAGCCACCCAGACGCCTCTACCTATATTGTCTCTTAATGCAAGGTAATGGGAAGCCCTGAGAGTAGAAAATACATATTCTCCTAGGAGTTGTTGTTGTTTTTTTTTTTTTCCTGAGGGTTTTCTCTATTTCTTGCCGTAGGATTTTTCTGTCTTTGGAACATAAAGACTAAGGCCACAAGGAAGGGCCAGGGTGGAATTATTTGTTAATTAGAATACCCTCCCTAGTGTTTCTTACTCTGACCGTGAGTTGACTTACGTAGAGTTTTTAGGGCCCTTCTTGTGTTGGTTTTAGCCCTCTTCCTCTGGGTGGGGACAGATGTGGTGGGTAGATGTTCTTACCTGTTCCTTCCAGCTGACTCTGTGTCTGTGTAATGAAGTCTGTACCATGATGTGATTAAGGTAGCTGTAAGAATAATTGCGGTGCTAATACTGATGATGATGTGGCAGAAACGGCGTGTGGAGCCGTGTTTTAAGGGGTTTAACTGCTTTAACCCATTCCATTTTTGCCAAACCCCAAACAGGGAATGTTGATGATAATCTCTGTTTTATAGATAAGGAAACTAGACCACGGAGAGATTTTAGGTAACTGGCTTAAAAGTAAGTGGCAAAGCCAGAATTTGAAAGCAGGTAACCTGTTACAGATTTCATGCTGTCAACACGACTATTTTTTTTTTTATTTCATTTATTCATTTGACAGACAGATCACAAGTAGGCAGAGAGAGGGAGGGAAGCAGGCTCCCTGCTGAGCAGAGAGCCCCATGTGGGGCTTGATCCCAGGACCCTGAGATCATGACCTGAGCCGAAGGCAGAGGCTTTAACCCACTGAGCCACCCAGGCGCCCCTCAACACTACTGTGTTATTCTGCCCTCTTACCGAAATAGTTCACAGTTACAGCACCTGACCGATGGCTGGTCTTGAAAGGAAGAATGAAGGGATTCAGAGGAGGGCTGGGTCTGTCTTCCTGGGGCCAGGAGGTGGGAAGGAAAGTGCCTGGGGAGGAAATGATCTTCCTGAGACTCTATCTGCAGGTGCAGACCTGGGAGCTCTTGTTAAGCTCCAGTTAGGAGGAGCTGGAAAGGGAGCTGGAGCACTGCTCTGAAGGAGAGCCATTGGCTGCAGGCTGACCACCACCGCGGTGCCTCTGCAGCCTTCGTATTTTCTGTTTAAACTATCACCCTAAGTGTAGCTTGTTTCAGAAGATAATATTTCAGGCATATTGTAGAAATTCACTTTTAAAAATAAAACTTGAACGTGGTGGTCTTCAGTGTAGTCGGTAGAAATCCAGTGCATTCAAAAAAGCAAACAAGCTTTAACCTGAAACTCCTCCTTCTCTGTTAACCTTGAACTTTTCTTTTAATCCTGCATCTCCCCAAGTTTCATTCTAATGTAGTATGTGTTCACTTTTCAGGGTCTTTTGTTGATTTTTCACATTGTAATAAAAACTTAAAAATGTCTTGTGCCTGCAAGGATTACTCAATCCAGAAGTAACTGCTTAAACTTAACTTCAATTTTTAGTAGAACAGAGTTGATCAAAATAACATGATTACATTGCAAATTCTGATAAATGATAATAAAGACATAAAGTAAAAATGTATCTCTTCAAAAATTTCTCCCTTACTCTGTGTCTGGGTGCTTTTTCTATCCCATAAGCATTTTTTAGTAGATAGTAAAAGATTTGGCATCACTTCTATTTTCCATTTTTTCCTTTTTTTTTATATGCAGGCACTGAGAAAACCCTTTCCTAAAAACAAAAAAGAAAGGAGTATTGTAGCAAGGACATCCAATTCCTTGGACACTTACTGAAGTTAAACAGTAAAACTCACATCATGAGCTGTCATCAAAAATTATTTTTAATGATTGGCTGATGGCTCAAAGATTGGATGCTCTCAGTTTGTTTGCAGTGATCTGACTCGAAAAAGCATTTGCTCTTATTTTTATTTTTCTGTTATTTGTTTGCTTCCTTGCTTTTAGATGCTTTTATTTCTTACACATTTCTTCCCAGCAAGACCAGTTTGTTTCCAGGGGTTCTCCTCTTTGGTGCTCTGGAGGTTCCATGCCTGGTGAGATGTGGGTGTGGCCAACATGTTTGTCCTCTAGAGGAAGTGAGAAAAGGGCAGTTGAGAAAAAGAAGGCAATATTCTCAGGCATGTCCTTTGTAGGAAAGCAGACACAGGGAAGCTAAGGATGGAGAAATTGATCTTTTTCTTTTAGAGCAGTTTTCATGTACCCTAAATGTCTGCACAGCCCAGTTTGAAGACCATTGCTTTAGGATGTAGTGTAACTAGGGAGATTTTAGGTTTTATGTTTCCCCAGCTCTGTGTATTCAGGAATTCACTGTTAGCTTCTAGAAGTGTAGCTTGAGGGATGACACACATCCAAACTTATACTGAAAACTGATTTTTACGCCAAAATGCTGTTTCTGGCACGAAAATCAACGGGAGAATCCAGTTCAAGTTCAGGTTAAGGAGATGGTTTGGGGGGTGGGTTAGATGACCTTCAGGAGAAGGCTGGCCAGAGACTGATCTGGTGGGCACTGGGGAGGGAAGGGAAGTGATGGGTGTGGCCACCATCTTTTTTTTTTTTTTAAAGATTTTATTTATTTATTTGACAGACAGAGATCACAAGTAGGCAGAGAGGCAGGCAGAGAGAGAAGGGGAAGCAGGCTCCTCGCCGAGCAGAGAGACCGATGCGGGGCTCAATCCCAGGACCCTGAGATCATGACCTGAGCTGAAGGCAGAGGCTTTAACCCACTGAACCACCCAGGCACCCCATCCGCCACCTTAAGAATTGTTATGTTTCACAAAACCCTTCTAGTTCAACATGAGACAGTTACTTCCTCCAGTTCTAGTTGGCTTGTTAGTTAAGGAAGGAATAACTAGGGGCACCTGGGTGGCTGAGTGGGTTAAGTGTCTGCCTTAGGGTCTTGTCATGATTTCAGGGTCCTGGGGTTGAGACCCCCACATGGGGCTCCCGGCTCAGCAGGGAGTCCATCACCCTCTCCCTTTGTCTTCTTGCACCCTCTCTTTCTCTCTCAAATAAATAAATCTTTTCTTTAAAAAAAGGAATAACTAAAATATATGCATTTATCTTAGACCTTTTAGCTGAATATGTAAGCTGTTCTTCAATATCCCGAGAAAGGTAATTTTTTTCATTAAATGTTGGTCCACTGGTTGCAGTTCTGAATGGTTTTTCATGCATTAACCACACCCTGACATATCATTCATTCTAAAGGTTGAGCATGAGGGGCGCCTGGGTGACTCAGTGGGTTAAAGCCTCTGCCTTTGGCTCAGGTCATGATCCTAGATGTAGCCCAGAGTCCTGCTCTCTGCTCAGCAGGGAGTCTGTATCCCACCCCTCCCTCTGTCTCTGCCAGCTGGTGATCTCTCTGTCAAAAAATAAATAAAATCTTAAAAAAAAAAAAAAGGTAGAGCACGAATTTGAACTTCTGTAATCTGAGGTGAGAATCCTTTCAAATTAAAATGTTTTCTTCTAGGGACGCCTGGGTGGCTCAGTTGGTTAAGCAGCTGCCTTCCGCTCAGGTCATGATCCCAGCGTCCTGGGATCGAGTCCCATATCGGGCTCCTTTCTCGGCAGGGAGCCTGCTTCTTCCTCTGCCTCTGCCTGCCACTTTGTCTGCCTGTGCTTGCTAGCTCTCTCTCCCTCTCTCTCTGACAAATTAAAAAAATAAAAAAATAAAAAAAAAAAGTTTTCTTCTAGTCTTAAGTTTTCTTTCCACAGTTCATTGAGCAGTTATTAATTAAGATACTTCCCTTCACTGAGTATTGACAAAGCATTTGCTTCAGCCTATTTAAAGATTTTATTTATTTTTAAAGATTTACTTATTTAATTTTAGAGTACTGTGTGAGTAGGGGGAGGGGCAGAGGGAGATTAGAATCCCCAAGCAGATTCCCTGCTGAGCACAGAGCCTGATGTAGGGGTGGGGAAGCTGATCTTCTGAGCCAGGAGATCATGATCTAAGATGAAACGAAGATTCAGAAGCTCAATAGACTGAGCCACCCAAGCACCCCTTAAAAATTTTATTTTTTTTCTTATTTTTTAAAATAAGTTCTTTTTAAAAAAAAAGACTTTATTTATTTGAAAGAGAGAGCATGAGAGGGGAGAAGGTCAGAGGGAGAATCAGACTCCCTACAGAGCCCGATGTGGGACTCAGTCCTGGAACTCCGGGATCATGACCTGAGTTAAAGGCAATCACTCAGCCAACTGGGCCACCCAGGCGCCCAAAGATTTTATTTTTAAGTCATCTCTACACCCAGTGTGGGGCTTGAACTCACAACCTTGGGATCAAGCGTTTCAGGCTCTATCGACTGAGCCAGCCAGGCACCTCTGCTTCAGTGTTTTAAAGTAGTACTTTTTGGGGCGCCTGGGTGGCTCAGGGGGTTAATCCTCTGCTTCAGCTCAGGTCATGATCCTGGGGTGCTGGGATCGAGCCCTGAATTGGGCTCGCTGCTCAGTGGGGAGCCTGCTTCCTCCTCTCTCTCTCTACCTGCCTCTTTGCCTACTTGTGATCTCTGTCAAATAAATAAATAAAATATTTTAAACAAAACAAAAGGGACGCCTGGGTGGCTCAGTTGGTTAAGCAGCTGCCTTCAGCTCAGGTCATGATCCCAGCGTCCTGGGATCGAGTCCCCCATCGGGCTCCTTGCTCAGCGGGGAGCCTGCTTCTCCCTCTGCCTCTGCCTACCATTCTGTCTGCCTGTGTTCGCTCCTGCTCTCTCTCTCTGACAAAAAAAAAAAAAAATAAAAAAAAAAATCTTAAAACAAAACAAAAAAGGTAGTACCTTTCATACTCTTTTTGTTGGTTTACGGGACAAAAAAATGATGTATTTACAATTGAGTTTTGGCACATGGCCCAAAAGTCACTCTCCTTTACCTAAAGAACAGAACAAACTGGATTTGGAAAGGAACAGAACACCTTTTGGTAAGTGTATTATTATGGGAGAGGTACTTAGTAGTTGTTAAGCTTCTGTTACTTGGAGGCATCACCCAGGTATTTTATAGCGGGAACTTGGTATCCTTATGGGAGTGAGGAAAGGGAAGTCAGTTAAGAATTTAAAATGTATATAATTAGCTTTGTTTTGCTGAGGTCTGTTTCACTGAGTGTTTTGTCCAATAAATAAGAAATCTTTCTCTAACTGGTAATAGAAATCTTTCCTATCGCATGTACTACTGCCTATTGTGGTGGTGTTCCGTGCTGTATTTTATTCATATCACCTGTTTTTGGTGTACAGTAATTGTTGAAATGAGTTTTAAGGTGGGAGAGGAGTTTGAAAGTGGAACTCAGTTTTTATGATTTTGCTAGAAGCTTTCGTCTTCCGGAAACGAGTAACAGAACTTGTAACAACTTGTATTGGTTTATATTCTGCCGGGCTATGAATTTCCTTAAATAATAGGGAACAGAGGTCTTTAAAAAATTGTGAACTGAGATTTTTTTTTTTCCTCCAAAGGTGAAATGAAAGCAGTACTGTACAGGAAATTAAATTTTTGGGTAAGGAAGTAAAATTGGTCTGATTGAAATCATTAGTGTCTCTTTAATGAGGGGTTATATGAAAAATGTTAGGCAGAAAGTGTGGTGCCAGTTAAAAATCATAAATATGAAATTTATTTAGTTTGAACAAACAGAATTTGGAACTGAGCAGAGAGGAAAAGGAAAATTTATGTGGAAAGAATTAGTTGTCATTCTCAAGGCTATGGAAAGCTGCTGGACCATTATACAATGGATTTGCCTTTCTCTGAAGAAAAATACTTGGTTCAGAGATTTGTGATATTCGTTTCTAAAATTTTCTACAAATTAATATTTATTCTGGGGATATTTTCTTTTGCCATCAGTGTTATGAATATCTATATTTGTGTATTGTAAGTTTCTATTTGTTTCCTGTCTTGTAGAAGTTTGCAAAGTATCTACTGCAGTTCTGAAAACTTAAAAACTTAACTATTTTAGCTCTTGTTTGCTTCCAGTCTTCCAGATCTGTAAGGTAAGAGTGTTAAAAAGGTTAAATAATGGGGTGCCTGGGTGGCTCAGTCTGTTAATTGCCTTTGGCTGAGTTCATGATCCCGGATCATGTCCTGCATCAGGCTTCTCCCTCTCCCTCTGCCTCTTCCCTCTGCTCCTGCTCTCTCGCAACTAAATACATAAATCTTAAAAAAAAAAA
>ML098082.1:0-23856 GCA_003697995.1 Taxidea taxus jeffersonii | reverse complement strand
CAGGATGTGATCTATTCTGGAGAATGTTCCATGGGCATTAGAGAAGAACGTGTATTCTGTTGCTTTGGGGTAGAATGTTCTGAATATATCTGTGATGTCCATCTCGTCCAGTGTGTCATTTAAGATCTTTATTTCCTTGTTGATCTTTTGCTTGGATGATCTGTCCATTTCAGTGAGGGGTGTATTAAAGTCTCCAACTATTATTGTATTCTTGTCAATGTGTTTCTTTGATTTTGTTATTAATTGGTTTATATAGTTGGCTGCTCCCATGTTAGGGGCATAGATATTTAAAATTGTTAGATCTTCTTGTTGGACAGACCCTTTGAGTATGATGAAGTGTCCTTCCTCATCTCTTATTATAGTCTTTGGCTTAAAATCTAATTGATCTGATATAAGGATTGCCACCCCAGCTTTCTTCTGATGTCCATTTTTTTATTTCAACTTGATTAGACTTTATTTCTTTTATTTCTCCAGAAAGGGCTTTTATTTCTCCTGACAGAGTTTCTCTAATATCTTCCATGCCTTTTTCGAGCCCGGCTAGAACCTTGAGAATCGTCATCCTGAATTCCAGATCTGACATATTACCAATGTCTGTATTGATTAGGTCCCTAGCCTTCGGTCCTGTCTCCTGCTCTTTTTTTTGTGGTGAGTTTTTCCGCCTTGTCATTTTGTCCAGATAAGAATCCGCTGTTCTCCTGGTTAAGTGAACTTGGTCTTGGCTGGATTTCTTTGATCTTCTGGGGGAGGGGCCTGTTGTAGTGATTCTCAGGTGTCTTTGCCCGAGGCGGAGTTGCACCGCCCTTACCAGGGGCCAGGCTAAGTAATCCTCTCAGGTTCGCTTTCGGGAGCTTTTGTTCCCTGAACGCTTTCCGTAGAGTTCCGGAGGACGGGAATGACAATGGCGGCCTCCCAATCTCCGGTTCAGAGGAGCCGAGAGCTAGGGGCCCCAGTCTTCAGTGCGCCTTCATAGAAAAGCGTTTAATCCCTCTGGTCTCCCCAGCCCACGTTTGCGCGGGGGACCGCACGCGCCCAGAGACCGCGCGCGCCCGGAGACTGCGCTCAGAGAAAATCGTGCATAAGCAGTCCCGTCTCACTGGCTTCTGGGAGTGCTCCGAGCTCACCCAGCCTGTGACCAAGCGTCTCTGTCTCTGGCAGAGTCCCACCTGGAGTCTCCGAACCCCATAGATCCCTGAGCTCTCCCAGGTCGGAGTCTCCCCGGATCTTGTGGGGACCCCTCGCACAGAGCACCAGCCCGTGCCACAGAGCACCGGTCCGTGTCACATACCACTAGGAAATCTTGGCTTTGTCTCCGCAGCCGGCTTCCCCGCTCTAATACCTGTGAGCTCTGCGACACTCAGACACCCCCGATCCTTCTGTGACCCTGTGGGACCTGAGTCCACATTGTCCCCGTGAGGTCTTCACCCCAGTTTAGCCTCTGGAGCGATGTCCCTCCGTTGAGCAGACTTTTAAAAGTCCTGATTTTGTGCTCCGCCACTTGCCGGGAGCCGGCCCCTCCCCCTGGGGTCTATCTTCCCGTCGCGTTGGATTCACTTCTCCGCTGGTCCTACCTTTTAGAAAGTGGTCGATTTTCCGTTTCTAGAATTGTTGATTTTCTTCTCTTCGATCTCCTGTTGGATTCGTAGGTGTTCGGAATGGTTTGATAGGCTATCTAGCTGATCTCCTCCATCATAGCTTATTTAACACCCCTCCTAGAAAGTGTAGAAAGAAATAGATTGTGATTCCACTAAATCTTGATATTTTGCCTTTAAATTTTGAAGAGTTGTTTATCATGACTTAACATGGGACAAAGAAATTCCATTCAAGAAACACAGGCATTAAAAACACTATTGAGTGGCGCCTGGGTGGCTCAGTGGGTTAAAGCCTCTGCCTTTGGCTCAGGTCATGATCTCAGTGTCCTGGGATCGAGCCCCGCATCGGGCTCTCTGCTCGCAGGGAGTCTGCTCCCTCCTCTCTCTCTCTGCCTGCCTCTCTGCCTGCTTGTGATCTCTGTCCGTCAAATAAATAAATAAAATCTTTAAAAAAAAAAAAAACACTATTGAGAGAAAAAGTAATGAAGCTCATTACTAAGTTTATAATTCTGATATATGTAAGAACATATTTTGGTGTTATCAAAGTCTCTTATTCTAAGACAGTTATAAATCTTAATGGCCAAAACTTATTTCTGTCTAATTTGACTAAGATATTAATAATTAAAATAGAAGGAAGTAAAAGTAATGAATTTAGACTGGACATGTTTGAGATGTTTATGGGACATTCAGATGGATATGTTGAGTAATCAATTATAATAGGAGGTTGGAACTTAGAAAAGAGTTTGACTAGAATGAAACTCACATGTATATAGTAAACTAATTTTGACAAGGGCACCAAGACCAAACAATTGGGAAAGGAGAGTCATTTTGATAAATGATGCTAGGAAATCTGGATAGCCACATGCAAACTAATGAAACAGGAATCCTAACTTATATCACTCACAAAAATTAACTTGAAATGGATCAAAGACTTAAATATACAATCTGAAACCATAAAACTCCAGAAAAAAAAAGGTAAGAGAAAAAATCCTTAACATTGCTCTTGTCAATAATTTGTTGGAAAAGACACCAAAAGCATGGACAACAGACCCTAAAATAGACAAGTGGGACTAGATCAAATTAAAGAGCACCTTCACAACAAAGGAAACAGTCAATAAATTGAAAAGGTAACCTACAGAAAAGGAAAAAACATTTAGACACCAAAAATCTGGTAAGGAATTAATATTTAAATTATATAAAGAACCCATACAACTCAACAGCAAAAAAGCAAATAACACAATTTAAAAATGGGCAAAGGACCTGAATAGACATTTTTTTAAAAGGCAACATGCAAATGACCAGTAGGTATTTGAAAAGATGATCAACATCACTAATTGTCAGAGAAATGCCAATCATGAGATCATCTCACACCTGTTAGGATGGCTATTATCAAAAAAAAACAGAAGATAAATATTCACAAGGATGTGAAGAAAAGGAAACACTTTTGCACTGTTGGTAGGAATGTAAACTGGTATAGCCATTATGAAAAACAGAATGGAGTTTCCTCAAAAAATTCAAAATTTAACTATGAGATGAACTAGCAATCCCATTCCTGGGTATATATGAAAGAATTGAAAACAGTATCTCTAAGAGATACCTGCATTCTCATGTTCATTTCAGCATTATTCACAATAGCCAAGATATGGAACAACCTATAAAGAAAATGTGGTTTACATATTATATATTATAGAAAATAATATTCCATTATACGGGTATATATATTGTTCAGTCTTAAAAATAAAGAAGGAAATCCTGCCACTTGTGATGCTATGGATAAAAATGGAGGACATTGGGATGCCTGGGTGGCTCAGTTGGTTAGGTGGCTGCCTTCGGCTCAGGTCATGATCCCAGCATCCTGGAATCGAGTCCCACATCGGGCTCCTTGCTCAGCAGGGAGCCTGCTTCTCCCTCTGCCTCTGCCTGCCACTCTGTCTGCCTGTGCTCACTCCTGCTCTCTCTCTGACATAAATAAATAAAATCTTACAAAAAAAAAAAAAAGTGGAGGACATTATGCTAAGTGAAATAAGCCAAACAGAAAAAGACAAATAGGGACGCCTGGGTAGCTCAGTTGGTTGGGCGGCTGCCTTCAGCTCAGGTCATGGTCCCGGCGTCCTGGGATCGAGTCCCACATCGGGCTCCTTGCTCGGCAGGGAGCCTGCTCCTCCCTCTGCCTCTGCCTGCCTCTCTGTCTGCCTGTGCTCTCTCTCTCTCTCTAACTAATAAATAAATAAAATAGAAAAAAAAAAAAGAAAAAGACAAATATTGAATGGTGTCAATTATATGTGGAATCTAAAAAATAAATAAATAAGGCCAATATCACAGAAACAGAGAATAGATGCTGGTGGATGGGGAGTGGGGGAAATGGGTGATGTAAGTCAAAGGATACAAATTTTCAGTTATAAGTTCTGAAGATCTAATGTATAGCATGGTGACAATAGTTAAAAATACAGTACTGTAAACTTGAAAGTTGCTGAGAAAAGTTCTTAAGCATTCTTATCCACACCCACAAGAAAGAGTTAACTATGTGAAGTGAGGAACGTGTTAATTATCTTATCTTGATAATCATTCCACAAATGTTTATGTATGTCCAATAACCACATTGCACACTTTAAATATATACAATTATCAGGGCGCCTGGGTGGCTCAGTGGGTTAAGGCTCTGCCTTCAGCTCAGGTCATGATTTCGGGGTCCTGGGATCGAGCCCTATGTTGGGCTCTCTGCTTAGCAGGGAGCCTACTTCCTCCTCTCTCTCTGCCTGCTTCTCTGCCTACTTGTGATCTCTGTCTGTCAAATAAATAAAATCTTTTTTAAAAAATAATTATATACAATTACATTCATCAAAAAAATTAATAAAAAACATTCTTAATTAATTAAAAATCTTACTAAACTAATTTAGGATTGACACATGAGCAAAGAGAAAAGAATGCATCTGGCCTATGTGATGTGGGGAGTTGTAACTGAGATAGGTCATAAACCCAGGCACCTCAAAGTGTTATAAGCTCAATTAAAGGGTGGACTAGAAAAAATCCAGCTGCAAGCTCAGGGAGATAATGATGAAACTTATTTGATTCTTCCTGAGTTCTGAGTGACTGAACACCAAGAAATTTCTTTTGAGATGTCAAAACAACAGGTCTATCCATGTAGATGTCTGGTGGCCAGAACACCGAAGCCAAGAAATTAACATAAAATGAATTCAGACTTTTTTCTATATTCCTGGGGCTCCTGGCAGAGACAAATGTTTTTCAGGGATCTCCCACAATCTGTCCCACAAAACTATTCTCTTTCTCTCTCCCTCCCTCTTTCCCTCTCTCCTAAGCAGACATTATATAGCAATAAAAATATACCATGTACTAAGCCACAAGGCAAATCTCAACAAAAAAGTAAAGATTGGATATCATAAAGACCATCTTCTCAATAAATGCAATAAAATTAGAAGTGAATAACAATAATGTAATTCCAAAAGACTTACATTTGAAATATTCAAAATATACTTCTATACAATTCATGGATCCAAAAGAATTCATAAGGGAAATTTTAAAATATTTAGAAAATAATGAATTATTACTTAACAATAATGAATTTAGCTATAGTAGTAGTTATAGGAAATACTACAGCCTAAAATGTATACAATAAAAAAGGAGAAAGATTAAATTAAGGAGAGTGGCAAATAAAGAGTTCTATTTTGGACTTGATACATTTGAGATAAGTATGAAACATCTCCATTACACTTGATCTTAGCCAAAAGGATGAGAAGTGACTGAAACATCTCCATTAAACTTATGACCTTACTATAGGTGTCTAGAATTCAAAGAAGGGTTCAAGTCTCAGGAGAGGAATGTGACAATTATCTCCATATAGATATGATTTACTGTCAAGACAATGCATGAAATTACCCAGAGGAAGAGTCTATATAAAAAAGATGGGTACAGACAGAGCCTTGGAGTCCCCCAAAATTTAGAAGAAAGGAAGATGAGAATCTATCAAAGGAGACTAGAAAGAAACAGGTTATGAAGGAGGAGAAAACCAGTAAGTATCCTGAAAAGGAAGGTAAGAAATAAAAGTGTTTCAAGAAGGAAGAATTAGTCAACAGATTCATATTCTCTTAGGAGATGAAGTAAGATGGGTGCAGAATTAATCACTGAATTTTGCAATATGGAAGACATTTCAAAGGATTGGGGGAAAGGGAGAGCCTGAATCAACCACTTAGGTAAGGGGGTAGGCTTTGCTCAACAGTAGGACTCCAGCTCCACCTATGACTGGAGAAAGACAAGAGCAGGTGAAGATATAGGTAAAGTTCTCATTGAAAAAAAGTTAAGTATAAGATATAAGCAGAAGCTAAATTGATGGTAGTGGATTCCGTGAGATATTCAGAAGGGAAGGAGTATATTCAGTACTACATATTAAGCGGTCTTTGCCTGAAAGGGGATTGAAGAAAGGCAATAGTCTAAGCCAGAGATATCAATGGCTTCAAGTAGTGAACAGTCAGCATTCCAACAGGAAATGGATGGTACACTCATATTAAGATAATGCTAGGAGAGTTTATTCAAGAAGAAATTCAATTTCATGATCTGAGTGGGGATAGGGAACCTCAAGGGATAGTGCAGAAATCAGGAATTAGAAGCAGTAAGACTAAAATCAACTTTCCCCTTAGACTTAAAGGAAGATGGGAAGGATAAAGCACCAAAATTCAAGAAGGGAGTTGAGGAGAGCAGATTGCCTTGAAAAGACCCACATCCAGGATACCTGGGTGGCTCAGTTGGTTAGGCGGCTGCCTTCAGCTCAGGTCAGGATCCCAGCATCCTGGGATAAAGTCCCACATGGGGCTCCTTGCTCAGTAGGGAGCCTGCTTCTTCCACTGCCTCTGCCTACTACTCTGGATGCCTGTGCTTGCTCCCGCACTCTCTCTCTCTCTCTCTGACAAATAAATAAAATCTTTAAAAAATAAATAAATAAGAAAAAAAAAAAAGACCCACATCCCATAGGGGAGACAAGAAAGTATTATTTGACTTCTTAAACTGTATTAATCATTATTTTTTTAAAAAAGATTTTTATTTACTTATTTGACAGAGAGAGAAAGAGCAGGCAGAATAGGGGGAGGGGAGAGGGAGAGGGAGAAGCAGGCTCCCCACAAAGCAGGGAGCTTGACACCGGGCTTAATCCCAGGACCCTGATATCATGACCTGAGCTGAAGGCAGACACTTAACCAACTGAGCTACCCAAGTGCCCCTGTACTAATCACTCCTATAAAGAAAACTAAAAGAAGTTTTGTTGAGAGCTTCCATGTTCCAGGGACTGTTCTAAGTTTACATTATTTAAATTCTCAATAACTGTATGATCTAGATACTCCCTAGGGAAACCAAGGGAATAAATACCATGACCTACTTCCCTTCCTCCTTCAGAACTCCTGTCAAGGCTCCCCATTGGCCAGAGCCAACAGTTAATCAGAGGACAAGGCATCACACCGACAGAAAAGAGAATAGTCTTAGCAATAAAGAAAGAAGCAGAGCATCCAAGGCCTAGGCCTACCATGGAGATGGAGGCAAATTAAAATCCAAATCTGATTTCAGCCATCTCACCAAGCAACCATCATGATTAATTGGCTTCCCATTTAGGTTGCTTGCAGAGAGAGGCAATCTGTTGAAGCCAATGCAAATATCTGTTCCATTTAGCATTTTATATTCTCAGCTCAGAATTAATAAAATAGTGTTCTGGAGTTATTAAAAATAGAAACTTTAGGGACGCCTGGGTGGCTCAGTGGGTTAAAGCCTCTGCCTTCGGCTCAGGTCATGATCCCAGGGTCCTGGAATCGAGCCCCGCATCAGGCTCTCTGCTCAGCAGGGACCCTGCTTCCTCCTCTCTCTCTGCCTGCCTCTCTGCCCACTTGTGATCTCTATCTGTCAAATAAATAAATAAAATCTTTAAAAAAATAAAAATAAATAGAAACTTTATAAACTATTAACCAACAGCTTACATGGTTCTGGATTCAAACAACACAAATGATTGGAGGTAGCTGTGATAGAAACAAAGGCAAAAACCAGAGAAAATTTTAATTAGTCATCAATACTGTACCAAACAGAAGATGTGGCATTGAACACCAGGGCACAGTTGCTGCATAGCAACAATTGACTGAACAGCTACTTCTCCCTTTAATGGTGCCTGCTGATCCCAGTTTATTCCCATCCCAGCATGCTTCACTCCACTAAACTAATGACCTCACTCCTACAATACTTGAGGTGTTCCCTCTTGCAATCCACCTGAAAATCATCTCAGAGGGTCTGGAGCTTAAAGTGGACCCAAGAGTCATCCTTGGGTTTCCAAATCTTCTACACCTAGAGATACTACATGGGACTAACTAGGAGCTTAACAAAAGGAGGCTAAGCTGGAGGAGAATCTAATTTCAAAACCTTAGCCAAAAATACTGATCTCTCCTCGTTGTGTTTTTTTACTTTGTCTTCTTTATATTTTTCCAGTCACCTAAAATCCTTTTCTAAAAACACTTGTAAGTACAAGCTCCTGAATTTGGATTTTATAACCCTTTTTGTTGTTGTTTACAGCTATAGCATTTTCTTTTCCTCCTTTAATTGTTTCCATTTCATCGACTAAGATCACTTAACCTGGTTTTATGAGGCCTTTGTGATCTGGAGCCTGATTACTGCTGGAGCTGCATCTCTTTACATGCTTCCCTAATTCCACTTCCACACTGACCTTCCCTGCAATACATTAGAGAGAGAGAATCTCCTGGAATATTAAATCAATGCACTTAATGGCATATCATTCTGTAAAATTTTACCCCTAGCAGTTTGGACATACTAGGAAGGGAAGTCTTCCCTTGTCACTGTCCTTTTCCAGACTCCCTATTAATATTCAGTGTCATTCACAGCCACTCCCAAATGCTTCCCTGATACCCACACTCACAAAGCTGAGTTAAATGCCCTGCCTTTGAGGTCCTAAACAGCCTGTACAAAGCCTTATCTGTATTACAGGTTTGCTTATTTGTTTATTTTTCTGTCTTCCCCACCAGACAGGTAGATTCTTGCAAGCAGGACAAGCCACACAGGGGTTGAATGAATCAGTACCTAAAGCTGAATCTAGGGGCCAGTTTGGACACCTACATCCTCACTGTTGTACTAGACATACAGCAGGGCTCCAGGTTACTGGATCCCTTAAAGTGATTTCTCCATTTCATCCTCTTTTCATTCCCCACACTTACCAATCCCAAGCCACAAAGCAAACCTTCTAAAAATCATTTTAACTTTTTTCCAATAGTCAATACCTCTCGCTCAGGCACAGGGAATGGGTTTTCTGATTTCATAATCAATGATATAAACCATTATCACAAATGATACTTCTGTGGGAAATGTAACTCCAAGCGAGACACCAATTTTCTCGGCAACAAGTGTGACAGCTTATTAAACGGAGCCCTCTTATGACAGAGTCCAAGCTCTTTAAATATACTGAGGTTTCAACCCCTACTTTATAGTGTTCCCCCTTCACTTTCTGTTCTACCCCCACTTTCCCTCTTCACAACACATACGCAAATCCACAAACAATCTCTACTACACACACCCATTTGGCTTTCTGTTACAAGACATGTCAGCCTAATGGATTGGTGGTGTCACTGTTCCTATTCTATTCAAGGAACACGGTCAATAGGAAATAAATCTCCATCCATCAATTTGCTAGAAATCAGAGGGTTTCTCAGGTCATGCTGTTATTCACCTAAGAATACCTTGGAACTCAGTAGAACTATTCAGAGGCTCCCTATATTTGGCTGAGAGACACACATCCCTCCCTATCAGAAATAATTAAACATGTGCAGATAAACACTGAAGGGATTTTTAAGGAGTTCAGGCTTCATTTCACCACAACCAACCACATTTAGCACAAAGAAGAAGAAATCTCAAACAGGCTAGCCCTTTAGAATTTAAATTCCTACAAGGATCTAAACACCAAAATCACATGAGCTCTCTAATCAGAATGCACTGGTGCACAGAGACCAGAAGAATCTTCACATAATCCAAGAATTAAATGGCAAGCCCCCAAATCACTGAATGAATAATGAACAAAGTAATTTAATCAAATTACCTGCCTCTTGAAGGCTTATTTCAGTTCCTGGAGTGGCCTGCTAGTATGCTATGTCTTTATTTTCCTAAAGGCTATTTTTATCCTGTTACCTGTTTAAACCACCTTAGTGGCTCCTTATTATTTGCAGGAGTTTGTGGGCACAAACATCTCCCAGCACCGAAGGCCTTCCACAACCTAACCCCCATCTATAGCATATTCTCCATCTTCCTTGTGGTCTTTAGTTTGTCCCTCCAACATGTTGACACAACTTGACACGTGTTTCCACACAGTTTTGCCAACCTAACATGCCCCATATAAATGTATTATATGTTAATTATAATCAATTTTAAAATGAAAAAAATGTAATCACCATTAATCAGAGATGTGAGTAAACAAAAAGAGTAGAGTGGCACAAAATAATAGAGGGAAACCTAGGAAACATGATGGTCAGGGAAATCATTCTGAGAGGCAGTAGCTAGATTTGAACCTAAAATAAGCAAGATTCAGATACACAAAGAAAGAGGAAACTGTTCCTGAAGAAGGAACAGAATCAAGACCTTGAAGCAGAAAGAATCTTGGTGTGTTCAAGGAATTCAATGTAAGAATGAGAAAAGGACACAAGAAGTTAAAGAGGAAGAAATGGGCAGATCACACAGGGTTGTAGGTCATAGTAAACATTTGGATTTTATCTTAAGTGAAAAAAATAAGTCACTGAAAAGGTTTTTAAAGATTTTATTTATTTATTTGACATAGAGATCACAAGCAGGCAGAGAGGCAGGCGGGGGCGGGGGGCGGGGGGAGCCGACTCCCTGCCCCACAGAGAACTCAATGCAGGACTCGATCCCAGGACCCTGAAATCATGATCCGAGCCGAAGGCAGAGGCTTAACCCACTGAGCCACCCAGGCATCCCTCCACTGAAAAGTTTTAAGCAAGGGAGTGACCCCTGTTCACTCATCCAACAAGGTTAATTATCATCTACCATATGCTAAGCACTATTGTGGAACAGAAGATACAGCCATAAACAATTATACAACCTTTTACCCTCATGGAACTACCACTCTAGTGGAGAAGACAGTCACCCGATCAGTAAATCAATGCAGCATAGTATATGTGGATGGTGATGGCTGCTGTGGAGATCCCTCCCTGTGGAGGGAAAGGGGTAGCGTGTGTCAAGGTGGGTTGCCATTTTAAATAGGGTGGTGTGATGGTTAATGTAATGTGTCAACTTGACTGGGACATGAGATGTCCAGACATTTGGTCACACATTATTTTGGGTGTGTGTGTTTCTAGATGAGATTAACATTTGAATCCGTTGCCAGAGCAAAGCAGATTGCCTTTCCTAATGTAGATGGCTTCCATCGATTAAAGACCTGAGTAGAAAAAAGGGAGCTGAATAAGTGGGGAGTTACTCTGCCTGAAATCTGCTTTTCTTGAGCTGGGACATTGGTCTTCTCCTGCCGTTGGGCTAGAACATTCACCCTGTCCTGGTTCTCAGGCCTTCCAACTCGGACTGGAACTACTCCTTCATCTCCAGCTTGCAGATCTTGGGACTTATCCTCCATAATTGTGTGAGCCATTCCTTATAATAAATATCTCTCTGTGTCTTTCATGAATATATATATCTTTTTTTAAAAGATACTTATTTATTTATTTATTAGAGAGAGCTCAGGCAGACAGAGTGGTAGACAGAGGCAGAGGGAGAAGCAGGCTCCCTGCCGAGCAAGAAGCCCGATGTGGGACTCGATCCCAGGATGCTGGGATCATGACCTGAGCCGAAGGCAGCCGCCCAACCAACTGAGCCACCCAGGCATCCCATGAATATATATATCTTATTAAATGTTTCTGTGGAGAATCCTAACACAGGGAGAATAGGAAGACCTCATCATGATATGATACATGAACAAAGACTTGAAAGAAGTTAAGGAAGCAGGACATAAGTGTTCGTGAGGGAATCTAAGAAAGAGCTGCCAGTGAGGTAGGAAGAAAACTGGAAATTGTGATAGCCCAGAGGCCTACTAAAGATAGTGTTTCAAGTAGTAAAGAACAATCAGTTGTGCCAAGTGCTGGCTATTGCTCAGTTAAGAAGAGGGCTAAGAATTGACTGTTGGTTGAATTTTACAATGTGGAAGTCAATGGCAAACCTTGATAAAATAGTAAAGTAATGATAGGTATTGGCCTGATTCGAAGAGGTTCAGAGAAAATGGAGAAGTAGAGGAAATGAGTATAAATTACTACTTAGAGGAATTTCCTTGTAAATGAAAGCAGAAAAATGAGGCAAGTGGTTTGGGTAGATATGCTCATAAAGATGATCCAATGGAGAGGGGAAAAGTAGTGATGCTGGAGAGAACAGGGAGAATATCTGGAGTCATTTCTTTAGTAAGTGAAACAAGATTGCATCTCATCCAAGAGTAGAGGAGTGGCTTTGGATGGGAGAATGAAGAGTTTATCCAAAATAATAGGAGGCAAAGGAGGTCAGAACGGCACATATACAGGTAGGTGGATAGACATGGCTGTGAGAGTCTGTGCATATAATCGAAGTTAAGCTTGACAAGTTAATTCGGACTGTTCTGTGGGCAATAGGACAAGTGTGAAAGCGGGGGGTCCAGAAAGAAAGCTTGTGCGATTATATAAACAAGAGATTTTGGTGTGTTGGACTAAGGTGGTGGCAATGACAATGAAGTTTTATGTTATGATTAAACAAACGTGTTATTTCTGTGTATTATCAACAATAATCTTTCTAACAAGAATTTATTTATACATTTATTTTGCAAATAAACTGAAAGCACTACATTATGCCTTAGAATAATTACAGGCACACAGTACACTTTTAAGTTCCTATCACAAATATGGCTAGAAAATTACTTTCCTGTAAGGTTTTATGTTCCATCAGGTATTAACAAGTTCTTTAATCTTATTTCAACATGATATTCTGTAATCAGAAAAGAAACACGTGAATAGATGATGATATTTCTGCTCTTGTCTCCCTCAAACTTCCACCAATTTCCACAATGATAGGTATGTGACAGAAATAGTCCCTGTGGTTCTCCAGAGATGTTACTGTATGTTATTGAAATTAAAAGCTAGCTGATGGGAGGGAAAGCGTGCATCCTGTTCATAAGCTCTGAAAGGATTATTATCCGAAGCAGAAAATTCCTGTAGAATTGAGACTGAGAAAATATACCTCCTATTTCTATTTCTACGTATTCTTGATCATTTTTAACTCCACCATAATGTGCATTTATTCTTTCTGTCTCTTTTAAAGCTTCAACAACAAATGTATTTGTAACCATTTTGCTCTTTTATTTAGTCACTTGATGTGAAACCATCTAATACGCACAAAATATAAGATTCAACCCCACACTTCCCAGTGAGATTTGAAACATGCTTAGACTCTCTGGTAGAAAATAGGTAATTCCCAGGGAGGGAAAATGTTACACTGTAAATAGCTGCCTCTTGTATTAATCCACAGCCTTTACTATTTGCTCCATTTTCTTTCATAAGATTAACATTTAAAAGCTTCTTTGTCACAGTCTGAAATTGAATTGTGAAATGTGCTCCTGAATAAATAATTTTTTCCTGAATGTTAATTACATAGGCAATTATACTGAAGTATAATTTTACATAAATACAGTGTTAGGAGTTCTACAGATATGAACAATTGCACAAATGCCTCCTCAATGGGGGAAAAAAAGTTTCTGAGGTTGAAAGTAGCTAACATGCTGGATAAATATGGAACAGTTGATGTATTGAATATTAATCTTTATGTTTATAGAATTCTGTATTACAAAGCTTTTGGGCAACTACACAGCTAAATATTCATAAAGGCAAAATGTACATACTTTTTAATTTTCCTTACATATTCAGAATAACAAAATAAGTATATTAATACTTATTTATTTATTTATTTTTACTTCTTAAGTTTTTCTTTACATTCCAATTAATTAACATACAGTGCAATATTAGTTGCGGGTGTACAATATAGTGATTCCACCTCCCATACAACGTCTGATACTCAACACAAGTGCACTCCTCAATCCCCATCACTCATTTCCCTCTTACCCAACCCTCATCCCTGCCTTCCTTCTGGTAACCATCACTTTGTTCTCTATAGTTAAGAGTCTGTTTCTTGGTTTGCCTCTCTTTTTTTTCCCCTTTGACCATTTGTTTTTTTTTTCCTAAATTCCACATATGAGTGAAATCATGTGGTATTTGTCTTTCTCACCGACTTATTTCACTTAGCATTGTACTCTCTAGCTCCATCCAAGTAAGTATACTGATATTTAAGGGTCTAAACCAAAAGTTATAATGACACAAGTCCAGTTATAAGTAATTTGAAAATAGAATGTATCCGATTTTGATACACACATTATTTCTTCCAGGTGAAGTATTTCATATGCAATTATCAGCTCCATATTTGATAATATGATGATAAAATGATGATGGCAATGACTAGTTTTCACAAAACAATCTCACTCGTTAGAGCCACAAGACTTTCAGTCAAGAATTCCTACTCTAATAAGAATCACAACCAACTTGGAGCCAGACTGCTCATTGGAGAGAATAACTAATGAAGCAAGTAATCTTTATCGACCACTTCCTGTATGTAGGCACATGGCTAAGGATTCCCTGTATTGTCCCTTTTAACCTCACTGCAATTCTAGGACATCGTGACAACCACACAGGGAACAAAGCTTAGGAATTTTTTTGATTTGCCCAAGTTCATACAACATTAAAGGTAAATCGGATCCAAATACAGGTATTTCTTTCTTTTTTTAAAAAAAGAATTATTCATTTGTTTGAGAGAGAGACAACAGGGGTCAGGGGATGGCAAAGAAGGAAAAAGGAGAGAGAGAATCTCAAGCAGACTCTCTTCTGATCATGGAGCCCAATGCAGGGCTCAGTCTTATAACCCAGAGATCGGGACCAGAGCCAAAATCAAGAGTCAGACCCTCAACCAAGTGAGCTACCCAGTTACCTCAATCCACATCTTTCTTAACTCAAGTCCACACTATTAAGTAGACTCTGTTTTGTGACATAGAAATAAAAGCTTTAGTTACTCCAGAGTTGAAAATCTGCCACTATTTAAAATTACAACCTTAACTTCCATGCCTTTTTTTTTTCCTTTTACAAATATGTATCCTGGCTTGACATTGGGACTGGTTTAAGTGCAGCATCCAAATTATCTGTCTGAATTAGAAGAAGGAAATGAAAAATTTGCCATTAATTTTAAAAGAACTTGGCTAAGGTTTTAAATTTCAGCTTATAAATCCTTCTTACTCAAAGTGTGATCCGCAGGCCAGAAGTATCAACACCACCTGGGCCCTTGTTGGAAATGCAGAAATTTAGTCCCCTTGCTGGCCTGCCAAACAAGTCCCAAGCTTAAGAAACATTACTACAAATAATAGGTCATCCAGGTTTCCACAGATCCAGCACTAATATCCTTTAAAATTACATAAAAGCACAGCCATGTTTTAAAGTATCCTTTGCAAGTAAATACTATAAACTTCTAGTACTTGACGACAATGATAGGAAAAGGAGGCCAGCAGATGCACTGGGTAAGCTTCAGGAAGTACTTTCGTTGGGTTTTCAAATTTTCCCCAGTTTTCCAATCTATAGAGCTAACCCAGAAAAGCTTCTATTTAGAGACTTTTAAGCAGACAGCATTTACTACTGCTTGACTTCAGTGGGAGGATTCTGTTTTCAAAAAGTATTTCCGTCACTGATTTTTTTTTTAAAGATTTTATTTATTTATTTGTTAGAGAGAGAGAGAGCGAGCACAGGCAGACAGAGTGGCAGGCAGAGGCAGAGGGAGAGGGAGAAGCAGGCTCCCTGCTGAACAAGGAGCCCGATGTGGGACTCTATCCCAGGATGCTGGGATCATGACCTGAGCCAAAGGCAGCCGCTTAACCAACTGAGCCACCCAGGTGTCCCTCCATCACCGATTTTTGTAAAAATAATGAATATATACGATCTTCACGGTACATTATGGCTTCCTTGTATTTCTCTTCTATAGCACATTGTTGTGAATCACAAAATACCTCATTAACATCTCCAATAGTTTTATGACACGTTGAAGAGAACACATTGCTATTCTAAACTTACAAAATAGTCAATGACTTTTCCACATGGTCCACACAATGACATGTCCACATGGTCCATACAGACTCAGTAAACATTATTATTATTGCTAGCTTCACTTCACATTTTTAAACTTAAACTTCCCAAGAATTCATACCAATACTCTTTTGTCCCTTTCTCAAAATCTGCTTAGCATTAAGACAGCAATGAAACATTTTGGGAGTATATATAATCTGCTGCTATTGAAACTTTTTCAAAATGCTACCTATTAAAGACACAGGTTAAAACTGCCTTTACCTGTGCATGGAGTCTATTTTCTGCCTACTTTTGGATTGGGAAAGCCTTAACTGACTGTATCAGTCAGGGCTTAGTTGCAGAACAGAGAAGCCATTCTAGCTAACTAAAGAAAGCAGTATGGAAATGTTTACAGGTTATTAAATGACTTTGTCTTTAGGAATGCTATAGAAACTGAATGGAGGTCTGGGACTCATGGAGTGTCTCCCAAAGTCACATCACAGAACTTGGTTACTAAGGGAGCTACTGCTTCTGACAAAAATCAGGAAACTGTACGATGAAGAAGCTGCCTGTGGCATCAGGAAGCCTCTACAATAGCAACTAGCTCCAGAACCACACCACTTCTGCCATGACCCACACAAACCAGTCTTCAGTAGAGCCCGCTGAGCATTCTATAAAGCCATTGTCGGATGGATCAAGAAAAAGTGCATCTATGTACGATGGGATATTATTCCATCTTAAAAGGAAATCCTATCATTGGGAAAACATGGATGAACCTAGTGAACATTATGCTAAGTGAAATAAGTCAGGCAGAGAAAGACAAATAATGCATGGTATCACTTATATGTGGAAGCTGGAAGAAAAAAAAAAGTCAAATTCATAGAAACGGAAAGTAGAAAAGAGGTTGCCAGGGGCTGGGGGAACTAGAGAGAGTTTGGTAAAGGGTGCAAACTCTCAGTTCAAAAATGAATAAAGCTTAAGGATATAATGTATAACATGGTGACTATAGTTGATAACATTGTATTGTATAATTGAAATTTGATAACAGAGTAGAACCTACATGCTCTAACCAAGAAAAAAAAAGGTAAATATGTAGTGCTGTGTTAACTAACTCGATGCGGGAAATCTTTTCACAATGTATATATCAAATAATTACATTGCATAATTTAAATATCTAACAATTTTATTTGCCAATTATACCTCAGTCAGGCTGTGGGGGAAAGCTATCTATGATTTTATGGAATACATGTTAAGACCAGTGTATTCTATGAAAGCCCATCACCTTTTACTTTTTACATAAAATTATTTACTTGGTCAGACTCACTGTTTGTGCGGTAACATGACAGAAAGTACTTGCAGAAAGATGACAACAGGGAAGACAAAATAAAATCCAGGACAAATGAATACTTCAGGGAGAACAAGTTGAGAACCTTTCTATAACAGAGAGTTTGATCCATCTGACCTGCCACTAGATGGGCCCATTCTTAGAAGTCTATCTGCATATCTCTTCCCCAAACCTACTTATCAGCAATCCTCCAATCATGATCTTTCCAAATCCCTGAATATCTAGCCAAACCAGTAACCACCGTACATGAATTGACATAGATCCATGATTACGACCATCTCTCCTTTCAGACAAACAACATGGAAAATCAGTTACATCACCCAAATTTCTAACCACTAGAAGGACTTTTTTTTTTCTTTCGTCTTGTCCTGCAGGTCCACCCCATCATGGGGTTATATTGCTGCAGCAGGGCACTGGCGCAAAGTTATATTATAAGACAGAAACATCTGCAAACCAGAACTGAACTTCTTCCTCCATTAGCTAGTTAGAGAAAAGTCTACATGAGGCCATGGTAGGTTGATGGAAGGCTGTCACTTTAATAGGTGTAAGTACATGGGCAATGTGAGCCACCTGGTCTTAAAACTTACTAGTGCCTCCAGCACATGAGTAGGTCTGATCTCATGCATGCAGTTTTCACCTAATGATAGAGTGCTGCTGGACAAACTAAACATTAGTGCTTGGTGGGGCAGAAGACATGTCATTATTAGAGGTGAAGTTCACATGGTCAGACTTTCAATGTCTAAGAGTCCATTAGCAAGCCAAGAGCAGTTTCTCAACAGTAAAGTATTTATTTCCAAATATTACCAGCTCGCTTTGTATATTATGCTCTGATAGAGGTCTGCTAGAAGCTACATAGGGCATCCCAAACTGCCACAGACATTCAAGCACCATTGGACTTGCTGGCTCGTAAGCACTACATGGCAGAGCTTTGTTCTGAGGCTTGGACCAGCTGCAGTGAGCTCTCTTTCCCTTGGCCTCATTCAAACCTGGTAACTTTATGGGTTCTCTCAGTAAACAGATTCCAAATGTGGGATGTGTTGTCCCTAAGATCCAGAGTGACCCACAATGCAATGCACCTCCTTCTTAGAAGCACTTTGGAAGGGATAGTCCTCCACACCCCAGATCACTAGTCTCCCAGAAATTTCACCAAAGTAACTGGCCCTGAATTCTCTTTGGATTTTTTTCCTATTCTCAAATCATATATTTCCTACCAGGACTTCTAGAACAACTGTACTATCTCTTTACCAGGTCCTGCCATTATGAGGTCATAAAGGAAACAGGTCAATACGTGTTTTCTTGTTTGTTTTGTTTTTGAGATGGTGAAATAATCAAGATCTTACATAATAAAGGTAGCTACAGTGAAGATCAGTTTTGTAATCTCCATTTTATTTAAGAAAACAAATGAGTTGGAATATAAGTTTATTCCTTGAACTTATAGGTCTGTCAGTCTCCAAATGCTTTTCTCTTGACCTTTATGACATGAGCGCCTGAATGGGGACGAGATTTTCAGCTTGTCACACGGTTGTAGGAATGTGAGTCTGGGTGAGATAGCTTGGTCTAAGGTAGATCTTGAGAACTGGGATACAGAAACACTATCTTCTTCCTTGATTCCAATTGTTTTAAAGATCCATTTTCACAATGGCTTTAACTATTTATTTGAGAGAGAGAGAGGGAGAGATCACTAGCAAGGGGAGGGGTAAAGGCTGAGCAGGGAGCCCAATGCCAGACTCAATCTCCAACCTGAAGGCAGACTCTTAACTGAGCCACCCAAGGACCCACAATGGCTTTAACTATTCAAACAAACTGAAACTTGTCTGGTTTGGTTCCAAATGTCGGTGCAATTGAGTGAATTTACTTACAACTACAATGGATTCTGTTTTACTCAAGAAATTAAATTAGAAACTACAACACCCTGTCACCAAAATCATCCTAGTAATTCAGTCTCCACATTTGATTGAGCAATTCCTCTGAATCATATACTCAACAATATATGTCGTTGGGTAAATTCTGCATGCCCTCACTTCACGGGAAAGTAATGTCAGGAGTCATGACTATTAACTACTTTAAACAAATATCACAACACCTATTCTTTGAGACAGAGTTTTGTATTCTCCTATTCCTTATTTCTTATCATGCATGTATAATACAGCCCTAAACTGTTGATTAGCTTAAACTTGAGAACTGTTAATACACATTCTTAACTTATTTAATCTGTTAATATATTCCACAGCAGTCAGAGTTTAATCACACTTGAACCCCAGTTCTGCCTCTCAGAAACTAGGTGATCTTGGACCAATTACTTCAGCTTTCTGAGCTCTATTAATTTGTAAAATGGAATAACAATATCTAACTCACAACATAATTTCAAGGGTCAAATGAAATAATAAAAGTTAAAAACACTTGCAAACTGTTATAAACTAATCTTGTGTGACTTCATAGTGGCCTTAAAGTATCAAAAATGTCTTGTGTTGGGGCACCTGGGTGGCTTAGTGGGTTAAAGCCTCTGCCTTCAGCTTGGGTCATGATCCCGGAGTCCTGGAATCGAGCCCTGAGCAGAGAGCCGGCTGCCTCCTCTCTCTCTCTCTGCCTGCCTCTTTGCACTTGTGATCTCTGTCTGTCAAATAAATAAAAATAAAATCTTAAAAAAAAAAAAACAACATTAAAAAAAAAAATGTCTTGTATTGAACACCTAAATTCTGTTTCTTGGCTTGTAGACTACTTTGTATGAGTTTATATAAATGTTTGTAATTTAAGTTCCATCTAGACTGTGAGCTCTTTTTTTAAGATTGATTGATTGATTGATTGATTGGCTGATTTGAGAGAGAGAAAGAAAGCATACTCTGTGGGGGGGGGCAGAGGGAGAGGGAGCCAGGTGCTGGGTGGGGCTCCATCTCACTGACCCTGAGATCATGACCTGAGCTGAAATCAAGAGTCAGATGCTCAACTGCCTGAACCCCCACCCCGAGCTTTTTAAAAGCTGGTCCTATACTATATTCTTCTCTGTATCACCATGCCAAATTCAGTTCCTATTATGTAAGTGGTGGGACTGGTAACAGAAGCTGTCCATTCTATTTCATTCAGCCAAGAGATTCAGAGTTTAATGGAATCTAATTGGAACTGGTGCCACCCCCTCCAGAGTGGTAGAAAGCATTTACAACTGCAGCTGTAAATTTTTTTTAAAAGCCAAATGCAAAAAAGAGTCAAATCTTTGTGGTAAAAAATCATATTTGTCGATATTGTTATTTAGTAATGGGCAAAGTCCTATCATGCCCAAATGCTAATAGAAGAAATATACTTTACTCATTTGAGATAACACCATGTTGTCTAAGAAAAAAACATATTCTTATCTTGTTTCTTAGGGAAAATCACTTTGGAAAGCAAGTACAGCATCTGTTGCAGGGCAGGCTAAACTAAAATTAGAGGATTTTACTTTTTCTCCCATGCATAGGGAAAAAAGGCCATCTCCTCCATCTCCAGACTGGACACAGTCAAGCCTGAGGCCCTCAAGACACAGGAAGGAATGGGAAGGCCAGTGGTGGACATGGAAATTCCATTCTATGAAGGAAAAAGTAGAGAAACAGATGAGAAACTTAGAAAAGTTGACTGTAAAATATCAAGGAAAGAGAAGTGAGTGAAGAGAAAAAGAGGACTTTTGAAGGCTAAATTAAATAAAGGTTCTTTAGTACAAGAGGGAAAGAAAGTAAGACAGTCTTTCCCTCTGTTCTTTCTTTAGTTTTGGTGTTTTGAGACCTAGAAGACCCTTCATTAGAGAACTTAAGAAATTGCCACAATAATCAGATACACTGGTGCTGAGGAAGATGGCAGAGGGGGAAGTGCCAGGGAGAGAATGATAATTTCTCCATCACCTTGCTTGCTCAGGCTTCAGAAGAAAAGGAGCTGGAAGAATAATGCCCCTGGCAATGAGTTACAAAGCAGAACTATGCCTGTTTATCAAGCAAAGAAGAGATACAGGGGACAGCATCAGAGAAGATCGCAGGCAGTGGAGACCTTCTTCTTCTAAGGATAGAAAGAAATAACTTTTGCTTCCTCATCGCATGGATAAAAGAAAGAATAAAGAATCCACAATGACTGAAGGGGCTGTTCAGCTTTCAGTTTTCCTTCCTTGCATACATCTGTGTCATCCTGTTTGTGGTTATTTTGTGTGCCCATGGGTGGTTCCTAAACATATAGATATTAGAGAAGAGTAAAATATCAAGAACCATTTTGAAGGCTGACATGCACTTGCCATTATTTTTTCCAGGTAAGTAGATTTTAGAAGTACTATCTACTATAACATCATTTTACCAAAGGAAAGCTATTTTTAACCCTCCAAAATCCTCTTACCTCAGACTTTTATAATTGAAGAATTTTACCTTTTTTGAAAATAAAATTCTTTACATTATTATTATTTCTGTCATTTTTCTCCAACAGGTTTCAACTTAGTCATGAACTGAGGTTTGTGAACTACTTCCCTAGACTTTAGTCTAGATCAGAGCCTAGACAATTCTCTGCATGAAGAAACCCTTCATCTCTCAGATGCGCAAAACCATTAGCACTATTATAACATTGTTATGGCACATATTGAGGTTTACTCATAGGAATTTGCCATATTTGCCCATTTTGACCTATAAAAAAATTTTCATATGCTTCAAATGAATATCATGATCTTTTTGTCTACACTTGACCATTTTATAATGTCAAATAAATGTTAGAACTATTACAAATGTATTCACAGAAATTCTGTGGAACTACATCTTTTCTGAAGAAAGTGTGTAATAATTCTTCACAAATGAATTAGTGTTTTGGTTTGGTTTGGGGGGGTTTTATTTGAAAGGGGTGGATTTTTAAAGTGCTACTTAAAATATTCTGCACAGTTGCTGGCAGTCTTTATAAGGGCAAAGAGGACTACAGAAATGTTAAATCTTTTAAATATCTAATTTAATTAATAAACCTTCTTAATTAATAAATTAAATTAATTTTAAAAGACTTAATTACTAAATCTTTGCTTACATCCATTTTAACAAATCAGGCTTTCCCTAAATAAACTAAAGATTATCAGGTGCATACCACAGTGTTTAGCATGTAATAAAGTTTTAAAACCACCAAAGGTCATTTAGTATATTAAGGATGCTTTGGTTAGAAAGAGAGAAGCTCATAAGCCAAATTAAGTAGTCAGGGTTTGTTATGAGGAGTTGGAAGACCAGGGCACCTGGCTGGCTCAGTCAGTAGAACATGCTCTGTAGAGCATGTGACTCTTGATCTTGGAGTTGTAAGTTCAAGCTCCATGTTGGGTGTAGAGATTACTTAAAAATAAGATCAAGCAAACAAACAAATGAGTAAATGGAGTCAGAGGACCATCACAGAACCTGTAACAAGAAGAGGCTGGCCTCATGAGAATAGAGATGTCCAGCAAGTACTTTCTCTACTTTTTTTTTTCCTTTATTTAAGCTTTATTTAAACATATGATGTAACCCCACCACCCTCACCCAACCCCTCTTCCCCCCACCCCCCTCAGTTTGTTTTATGACATTAAGAGTCTCTTTTGGTTTTTCTCCCTCCCGATCCCATCTTCTTTCATTTTTACTTTTCCTACCACCTTAACTCCCACCCCCGTTGCATCTCCACTTCCTCATATCAGGGAGATCATGTGGTAGTTGTCTTTCTCCAGTTGACTTATTTCGCTAAGCATAATACGCTCTAGTTCCATCCATGTCGTCGCAAATGGTAAGATTTCATTTCTTTTGATGGCTGCATAGTATTCCATCGTATATATATACCACTTCTTCTTTATCCATTCATCTGTTGATGGACATCTAGGTTCTTTCCATAACTTGGCTATTGTGGACATTGCTGCTATAAACATTTGGGTACACGTGCCCCTTTGGATCACTACGTTTGTATCTTTAGGATAGATACCCAGTAGTGCAATTGCTGGGTCATAAGGTAGCTCTATTTTCAATTTTTTGAGGAACCTCCATGCTGTTTTCCAGAGTGGTTGCACCAGCTTGCATTCCCACCAACAGTGTAGGAGGGTCCCCTTTCTCCACATCCTCGCCAGCATCTGTCATTTCCTGACTTGTTCATTTTAGCCATTCTGACTGGTGTGAGGTGGTATCTCATTGTGGTTTTGATTTGTATTTCCCTGATGCCCAGTGATGTGGAGCACTTTTTCATGTGTCTGTTGGCCATCTGGATGTCTTCTTTGCAGAAATGTCTGTTCATGTCCTCTGCCCATTTCTTGATTGGATTATTTGTTCTTTGGGTGTTGAGTTTGCTAAGCTCTTTGTAGATTTTAGATACTAGCCCTTTATCTGATATGTCATTTGCAAATATCTTTTCCCACTCTGTCAGTTGTCTTTTGGTTTTGTTGACTGTTTCCTTTGCTGTGCAAAAGCTTTTGATCTTGATGAAGTCCCAATAGTTCATTTTTTCCCTTGCTTCCCTTGCCTTTGGCGTTGTTCCTAGGAAGAAGTTGCTGCGGCTGAGGTCGAAGAGGTTGCTGCCTGTGTTCTCCTCAAGGATTTTGATGGATTCCTTTCTCACATTGAGATCCTTCATCCATTTTGAGTCTATTTTCGTGTGTGGTGTAAGGAAATGGTCCAATTTCATTTTTCTGCATGTGGCTGTCCAATTTTCCCAACACCATTTGTTGAAGAGGCTATCTTTTTTCCATTGGATGTTCTTTCCTGCTTTGTCGAAGATTAGTTGACCATAGAGTTGAGGGTCTATTTCTGGGCTCTCTATTCTGTTCCATTGATCTATG